>JACXGM010020519.1:0-10803 GCA_016801145.1 Umbra pygmaea | reverse complement strand
ACAATTAAATCATAATCTTATATTAAATGTTGCAGAAAGTTGTCATGTTTCACTTTGTACCATGCAGAGATCAGGTCAGCTTTTCTTCACAGAAAGGTATGGAGGACCAAGTCTGTCAAAATAATAAATAAATAAATGAATATATACGTCAATAAAAATATTTATACATAGAAAAATGTACATAAAAATATACAAATATAAATTTATACATTTATTAATCAATATTATTTCCCTATTTATTTATTTCTGTGATCATTTCTGTATTCATTTATTTTATATTCATTTATTTATTTCTGTATTTCTTTATTTCCGTATTTATTTCCGTATTTGTACATCCTTGAGCTAATGAGAGGGCGGCACTTTATCGTTTAGCCATAGCAAGCAAGCCAAGAGTGGGAGATAGAAACCATTATATACGGTCTGTGATAGAAACAGATTGTGAACATAAAAAACACAGCTGGCGAGAAACCAAGGGTACAACACGGGGTTGGTTTGTAGGATAAATGATTCTTTCACCAACCCCAAAAAGAGATGCAATGTCACAAACAGAAAATTCAACTAAATGTGGCGATTAATTGCGTTTTTGTGTCTTCGGTGTCACCTGTTGTCCTCCGTTAATTACCGTGGCTGCTCTCTCGCTCCGGCGAATTTAGTTTCTGTGTGTGTGTGGGTGACATGGTGTGTTGTGTGCGTGTGTTTTCACGACAACGGAATATTGCACTGGCAGTTCTATTCTTTGATGAAATCAATAGGCTACAACGAGAAGGGCGTCCGACTGCTCCGGCATTAATGGAATCGTATATCGAAAAATTAAGTCAATGATCACACTTCATCCAAATTCCTACACTGCAGGCTCAACTTCTGTGTCGTTAGATGCTGATTACTGCAATAAACTTTCAGCCAGACCCTCCACGCGAAAAAGTTAATTATCAAATAATAATCAAAGCTAGGATTTTCACCTAGGGTAGCCAAGACAAACATCTGGCAAGAGACTGTCTGAATATGAAGCCTACTAACGTAGTAATCTAGGCATGTAAAATCGATCTTCACACTGATACCGATCAACCAATGGGAAAAAGGTGACACCGTGACATGCTTTGATTGACAGCCTCCTCATTACCTTAAGGATCTGGAAATACAGAAATAAATATATACGGAAATAAATAAATACAGAAATAAAAGAATGTGGAAATAAATTTATCTAAAAATGTATAAAAAATGAAATAAATGATCACAGAAATAAATAAATAGGGAAATATAATTGATTAATAAATGTATAATTTTATATTTTCATATTTTTATGTATATTTTTATGTATAAATATTTTATTGATGCATATATTTATTCATTTCTTATTTTGGCAGACTTGGGCCCTTATTTATCAAACGTGCGTAGAAACCAGTGTAGATCTGAGCGCAGAAATCATCTTATGACGGGACTCACATGTGATTTACAAAACATTCATATCACTCCAATTCCAGCGTACGAATGAACGGGTGTTGATAAATCAGACGGTTGAAATCCCATCGTAATTTAAATATCACGCCCACATTTATACACGGTTTAGAGGCCTTGCCCTTAGAATGTACGCCATGGATAAGCGAAATCCGGCAAAGAAAATGAATTTCTTAGAAATAAAAAGACCGCTTGGTATTAATTGGAAGTTTAAAAGAAAATGCGGTGTTGACTGAGGTTACTGCTACAGTCATTGAAAACTATTAACAAGAACCTGAAGTGCATGTCAAATTAATTAATTATTTTCACTAAACCTTCCACGTTGTATTTTTTAAGTAGGGTGAAGTAAGCTAAATTGGGCCATCAGATAAATTGGGCCAAATAATGTGGTAGCGTCCGATATTTTAATATATTTACAGCAAATCACTGATCTTGCATTGTTGCGTCAACACTTGTGGACTTGAAACAAGAGTTTTGATTGGTCTGAGTTTTCTAGGCAGGGAGAGCAGAGAAATTACATTAGATCTCATGCAAAGCTTACTTGATGGTATTATAAGCCCTTTACCAAAAAGTGGCACATTTTAGGTAACTTCACCCTAGCTTTCTTACAAAAGATAGCACTTACTATATTACAAGCTCAGAATAATATCCTTTCTCCTTCATAGAGCCCAACTGTCTGTTGTGGCCACTGATATTCATTGAATGGCACCATTCTCCAGCGCAATATCGTGGAGAAACCCGCATGCCATAATTATGTTGCAGAGTCGCGTGTCCCACCCGGCTACCATATTCAGAACAAACATTCTTGCATCACATATGATCTGAACGTTGATTGAATTAAAGTGTTTGCGATTGATAAATGCGTAATCATTCATGGATGGTGGATACAGACGCAGTACAATCAATTGCCGGATTTGCCTTAGTTGGAAACCCAGCAATCTCCTAAAATTGTATTTTAATCATAGTTGAATATACCAGAAAGGGACTTCATAGGCGCCAAAACTGCTGGCATACTTCGACTAATGTTGGCTGCGATATACCAGACATGTCCCTGATCTCCCGCTGAAAGATCCCAAAGCGCCAAAGCGCTTGTTTAAATAATATATATATATATATATATATATATATATATATATATATATATATTATTTGATTGAAAAATTATTGTTTGCCTAATTTCTGCCCTGATGTTCTAGGACACCCCGAAGTGAAAGGGAAAAAATTAACCACTTAATAGCAATGTGCTGTATATAATTAATTCGTAATTCTGAAATGTAATTTGCAATATGGGGTAGTTGCGATGCAGACACATTCATCAATGATCGCTTGTTCTACAATTCACTGAACCGGGTGGCTAATACCATGAACACCGCTAGTCACACTATATAATTTGCGTACACGAAGTCAGACCAGACGTGAGATTTTATCGCAGCCTACGATCACGTTCAAATGGATAAATCCGCTGCTTTGCGTATGAATCGCCGTACGCCCGTCGTACGCCTGTTTTAGTTCGTACGCACGTTTCATAAATGAGGGCCTTGGTCCTCCATAGAGAGGTTCATTAAAACAGTTATCTTCGAAAACATTTTGCATTCAATTGCATATGAGGTCAAAACAATTATTGCCCTATAAATTGTTTTAAAAATTCTTTGTATTGTATCTAATTTTTTTAAGCCCACTGTGTAGATGTGTCGAGCCATGTCAAAAGAATTTCTCTGCATAGGATGATGTGATGTTATTCGATGCATATGACAAATAAACAACTTTGACTTTGACCTAATCAAACAGATTGATTCTTGCAAATCGGAATGCTGATCTAGTCGGCATCAAACCGGACTTGTAAATTGTACGTTGGGATACTATCACCAGATGTTTCATTTACAAAAAAATATGATGTCAATGCTTCTCAAAGCGATTCAAATTATTTAGATTTATAGTGCATTCTACAACCACTAAGGGGCGAAAGTTGCAACTAACGTCTGTTACCATAGAAGAAGAACTTCCGTTTTCTTCTCAGAAACGTTTCCGGTCCCGCCATGATGTTGTTTAGAAGACAACGAGGATCAACTGTATCTACGGGATTACGAAGAAGAGCGTCGAAATGGATTTTATGGATTTAAACACGGTATATCAGCGAATGGATGTATAGTTAACGTCGATGTAAGGTTCGGATAACATTTGTTTTTGTGAGTACGTTAAGGCAACTGGTAATTTAAGCGCTTAATTGCAGTAGCTAGCTAAATTGCCACGGTTAGCTGCAGTGTTGTTGTTGTTTTAAGCGGTAGGACAGGCCGGACATCATCTCGTCATTTCATCGTAGGTCAGACAAGGATAAACATCGTTTATGTGTGGACCGCGACTCCGAATACTCTGTTTTGAAGACTCTCTTTTGAACTGTCGTGTTGGATTTTCGGACCGATTGAGGATTTTGGACTGCGCCATTAACGGCAGAGGAGCGAACGTTGCGGCCTTACATGGACTCTTAACCGCGGACCCGGTGCCTCGCTTCTCCCAGCGAAGAAGGCCTGTGTTTGCGCCAGAGACATTACTGGACTTGATTTACGGTGAAATCCGCCATGGACATTTTGGAAAGTTGATTTTGTTGTGTTTTACCGGACTCTTAACGAACTGACCGGGCCATAGACTCTACATGGTGACCCGGCCTACACTTTGTCCGTCTAGCTTGTAGTTTGGTGTAGTTGTGACACCTTGAACTACATGGACACTGTACCTTCTTAGCTGCAGTACTGTAGGGCCTTGACTGTTTCCCCCGTTATGATCAGCTGGGGCTTGTGAGCCAGATGGTTGATCCTGACTCCCCGTCAGGTCTTAGTCTAAACTGAAACCTTTCCCGACAGTATTGCTCTGAACTGGTTATTGTTATTCCCTAACTAACCTGTTTTTTCCCCTGTCTGAGTTTGAAGTTATAGTTGTGAGAATGTCGTGTGTTCATTATAAGTTCTCGTCCAAGTTGGACTACAACACGGTGACGTTTGACGGGCTGCACATCACACTGGCTGAGCTCAAGCGGCAGATCATGGGCCGAGAGCGACTGAAGGCCACGGACTGTGACCTGCAGATCACCAACGCACAGACCCGCGAAGGTAAGAGACAAGACATGAAGAGGTCAATGGATCTGACCAATGATCTATTGAAACCAACACTGTAATTACCTCTGAATAGTAGTATTAGTAACAGAGATATAATGGAAAATGCTTCCTGAGTCCTCAAATTGACCCCAAGTGAAATGATCCCACTTGTAGGCTATGTTAATGTATTTCACAAGTGTATACTTTCAATAGACTGGCAGACTACATTTGGCCAAACTTTAAAGGAGAATTCCGGGCGATTTCAAAACGTAGCTCTGTTGTTTGCATATCAGAAGTGCTGTCCGTAGCATTAATAACTCAAACAATCTGTATTGCCAAAACCGTGTTTACCACAGCGAATTCTTTTTTTTTGCGGAAAAAAATACATTTTGGAATATTGAATTGTATGACTTCGGTCGACTAGTGTGGACTTCACTGGAAAATGGGAAATAAACAGAGGTATGTACACAAACTTATTTGTTCAAACTCGCTGTGTTTATTATAAGGAATCAGTGCAAATGGATATGGACTAGTAATGACATTTTGAACATGTTTAGTGGCTCAGAGCACGCTTTTTAACTTGCCCCGTAAATGCGTAATGGTTGTTTATTGGTAACTAAAGGTAAACACTGTTTTGGCAATACAGATTGTTTGAGTTATTAACGCTACAGACAGCACTTCTGTTTTGCAAACAACAGAGCTACGTTTTGAAATCGCCCGGAATTCTCCTTTATTGGGAATTGTTGATCATAATCTCTGTGTTGTTGACATACTGACACAAGATTGGTGCTTCGTTCCCACCTACAGAGGACCGCTGTCTTAATGCCCTACAACATGTCCTTGAATATCCTATGCCAGTCAGGTGAACTCTGTTTGATCTTACATAGACATTTCATCAAGTTAATGGAAATGGTATCATAAAGTATGAACTATCATTATTAATATTCTGAGAATAAGGATTATTTATACCTAATGACAATGCTAGGTGGATTAATTTTGGAAGTCTTTCTAACATGGGCCTTTTACCACAGCACACATTCGTAAAGGCTGTGTGTGTGCGTGCATGCCTGCGTGTGTGTGTGTGCGTGCATGCCTGCGTGTGTGTGCGTGCGTGCATGCCTGCGTGTGTGTGTGTGCGTGTGTGTGTATTAAGGGACAGCTGAAATGAGAAACAATTGTATTGGCCTCTGACCATGGTTCAACACCTTTGTTCCAGAGTACACCGATGACGAGGTCCATATCCCCAAACACTCGTCTGTGATCGTCAGGCGCACCCCCATCGGTGGGGTGAAGCCAGCGGGCAGAACGTTCATTGTGTATGTATGATTTTCATTTCTGTATTTCCATTATGTATGTACAGAACTGGCCAAAGTTATTGGTACCCTTCAACTTACAAAGATAAAATAAAAAGCTCATAAATTTTCTCTGAAATAATTGGAACTTGAGAGATGTATTTATTTAGCCTTGTAAAATCCAGACCCAAATCCGCAGGATATAAGGGTCTGGCATCGAGTAATGAAAATGGCTCAACTCGAGCGGCGGCACCAAGCGTGCATTTGTCAATCTCACTGTCAACAATTGGATAACACCATGACCAATCACCAGTGGGTTTTTGCTAAACCCCTATGGCGGCGCTAACTGGTAGATTAAACTCTTGCCGTATCAGGTCGGCAAAACAGCAAAAACGTCCTTAAAAAGGAACGATTCGAGCGCTGTCTTCTGTTCCACTTTTAGACAAAAAGCCAAGTCTTACTCTTTCATTGTAGCGACCAAAGCAGTTTCAAACAACTGGTGTATCCATAGCGATCTTACTATGTTTACTAATGAATTGAGGTCACACTCGCAGCGCTGTCGTCATCTGTTTAACACGCCCCTGGCCCGCCTATATCAAATACACTTATGTGATTGGTGCAGCTCAGCTACAAGGGCATAGTTAATGAGCAGCATTACTCGGTGCCAGAGTAACTTGCTGAGCAAATTCAAATTGTGATCTCGTGAGAACTCTGGATTTCCAGGGTAGTATTTATTTTGAATTCAGAAATATTTTATTTACGTTCAATAGAACAAACTTTGATTCATGAAGTAACATATTACTTTATATAATAAAAGAAATGAAAATGGTACAGATTAAAACATCATTATTTTATTTAACATTTATTTACGCAAGGAAGGCAGACTGAGACCAATGGTCTTATATCCAGCTAAGCCCTGCAGAGAAGTTAAAATATAATACAATTAAAAGAGACACATTAAAAATGACATCCAAAAGGTCATTAAGCATGGGGCAAATTGACACTTATCTTAGTCTTTGGAGACAATAACTGTAATCAAGCTCTGTCTGTTGCTCTGAACGTCATTTCTATACTTCTCGACAGGTAGTTCGCCCCACTATTCTTGAGCAAGCTGCTTAATTTCTCTGAGATGTTTGATGAGATTTAGATCAGTGTTCAAGGAAGACCACTTCAGAATGGTCTGTTTTTTTCCTCATCCATTTTTGGGTGATTTTTATGCTGAACTTTATCCTATAAAACTTGTAAGAAGCTCTCTTCCTTTTTTTTGTCCCAAAAATATTGGCAACAGTGCTACCATGATCATCAATCTCTTTAACGATGGTCTTGTAGCCTTTACACCAACTAATTTTGTTTTGTTGATCCACTGTAAACCAAAGATATGCATGTGTCGGTGACAATACATCTTCACTTCATGGTGAAGGGTGCATTTAAATAGAATTCGAGGGTACCAGTACTTTTTGGCACATCTGTGTATTATTTATTCTACATTGCCGTTATGTATGTTTGATATTCAAATCTATTATAAACTGCTGTGGTTGTGCCTTTGAAGCTTCAGGTAATTGAATGTTTTCTCGTTAATATGGTTGTCTAAACGTGTTGTTTCTACATCTGTTTCCTGTGTTACTGACATGTTGCTTCCTGTTCCTTTTAGTGACCGTTCTGACATGGCTGCCGGATCCTCCAGACCCGTATGTAACTCACTCTCATTCGCTTAATGCCTCTCCTTTATATTGGTTGTTGGAGCTGTAAACTCTGTTCTGATTGGTTAAGGCTTTAATGGTCACCATTAAGTAAATGTATTTTCAACTCTGTGAGTTCTGGTGATAATATTGTGTTTGCTGGTTAAGCTGCTATTATCCATGTGTGTATATCTCACTGTGCCTTGATTGTGTTTCATGTCTTGATGAAATTGAACCAAATGTTCTTCACTGTATTTCGTATTGAAACTAAAGCTTAATGTGGTCAGTCATATGCTGTATTTTGCTCTGAAACAAAGTTACACTTGTAATGGTCACGCTGTATTATATTTTTATACTGAAACATTTGCTGTATTTCATACTGAAACGAGTGGTTGCCATGGCTTTGTAGCCTTCACCTGTACAGCCCGATGTTTTACATGGTTTTTAATGCTACGGCAATGATGATGATGATGAATTATAATGATTTATTTGCTTGTTTTTATGTGATTTGAAATGCCACCTGTGTTTCATCTGCTGTTTGGGCAATATATTTTTATTGAAAGACTAATGCATTGATTTTGTTGGTGTGTGTGTGTGTGACTGTGTTGATTTGTGTGTGTCTTCGGGGTAAATGTTTTGGTGTGGTTCAACATTCTTCTGAACTTTTAATGATAAAACATGATGTTTCTTTGTTATGTTTTGTTTTATCCTAACATTAATATGGACTGGATATCATCTTTTCAATGTAGTCTCTTTGAAATGCAACCCATTTTTCCAGTTTATTTAGTCTAAGGCTAAAGCTCAACTGTAAACTGGGTGTAGATTTATTTACTCTCAGTGGAATTAATCCATGTTATATATGGAAATGGTGATGATATGACATTCACATCTCAGTGATGTCACTTAGTTCCATAATAGGCTATTATGAGATCACACAGATGCTGCATTATGACATCACAGAAACGTTTGTAGTAATGACTGGTTCTTACTGGGTTGACTGTATGACAAGCCCCCATGGCAACGGACAGACAGACATGGACTGAACAGGGTTGTGTGTTGCTGTGGTTCTTGCTGTACACTGCAGAACTCTCAATAAAGACCTTGTGTGTTCTGTTGTGAGCACGTTACACCACCACACCAGACCCATGTGTCTTCCCTTCACAGTGACCTCAGACCCCCCTCCAATCCTAACTCACGATGAACCAGACCCCCTCCTCCACCATTTGACTACATATTGTGACTGGTTTATTGTAAAAAATAGATGCCTATTTTTGTACTGGATAAAATACTACACTCTCCAGCAACAGTGTTAGAGTTAACCTACATGAGAGTAGATCTACAGGAACAGGGTTGGAGTTATAACCTACAGGAACAGGGTTGGAGATCTAACCTACAGGAACAGGGTTGGAGATCTAACCTACAGGAACAGGGTTGGAGATCTAACCTACAGGAGGGTAGATCTACAGGAACAGGGTTGGAGTTATAACCTACAGGAACAGGGTTGGAGATCTAACCTACAGGAGGGTAGATCTACAGGAACAGGGTTGGAGATCTAACCTACAGGAGGGTAGATCTACAGGAACAGGGTTGGAGTTATAACCTACAGGAGGGTAGACCTACAGGAACAGGGTTGGAGTTATAACCTACAGGAGGGTAGACCTACAGGAACAAGGTTGGAGATATAACCTACAGGAGGGTAGATCTACAAGAACAGGGTTGGAGATCTAACCTACAGGAGGGTAGATCTACAGGAACAGGGTTGGAGATATAACCTACAGGAGGGTAGATCTACAGGAACAGGGTTGGAGATATAACCTACAGGAGGGTAGATCTACAGGAACAGGGTTGGAAATATAACCTACAGGAGGGTAGATCTACAGGAACAGGGTTGGAGATATAACCTGTAGGAGGGTAGATCTACAGGAACAGGGTTGGAGATATAACCTACAGGAGGGTAGATCTACAGGTGCAGCCTAGGTAGATTCAGAAGTGAGGTGTACATGGTGGACCTTTTCGCATGCATCTCTGTTTTGGAAGAGGAGGATAATCCACTGGGCGTTAGTAGCTTATCCACAGCTGGCAGGTTTAGGCAGCATTAGTTTAGGTTCAGGGGGACTGCAGGCAGGACCGGAGCTGTAGGGGCTTGGGATAGTTCCTGAACACCCCTGAAATATCCAAACACCCAGTTGAACTCAGAGAGGCCGCTCGATTGGTTGAGCCAGTGGAGCTACATTAACAGTGTGTGGTGTTGGGGACCGGGAACCAGTGGTGTTCAGGAACCTGAGTATGTCAGTGCAGCACTACTGATGTTATTTCTAGGTGATTCTAATTCCACAGTAGAGACTCCGGTTAGGAGTTAGAACCCATTTTGCCAGGGTGATGTGTTGTAAATAGTGATTTATTGGTGAAATGTACATCCAAATTCTACTATGTAACATTCATGATCTCTACCAATACCCAAAACTTGCCCTTTCAAAATGATATGTTCCTCGTTCCCTTTTCACATCATCCTCTATCTTCGTCCTCTTTTACACCTCATCCTCTTCTTGTCCCCTTTTCCCCTTCGTCCTCTTTTCCACCCCATCCTCTTCTCCACCCCATCCTCATTCTGTACATGGGAGCAGCCGGACGGCAAGGCCAGCAGGAGTTGGTAAGGCTCTGCTGGGTTTGTGACACCACTCTCCAGTTTCCACCGGGCACTGATCTAGGATCTGCATACCCCACCATCTTAACCTGTACTGGGCCATAAACCAAACTGATCTAGGATCTGCATCTAGGGGGCAACCACATCTAGTTCGCTACACCAGCATCAAGATATGGAGGCCTGGCACTGTGGGGACAGTTGTCAGAACTAACTCTAATATGACTGGATGTGTATGAACTTGTCCTGGTTTTGTGTGTCCTTGTTTCCTCGCCTCCTCTCTCCTACTCTAAAGAAGTGAGGAGTTCAGAGGAGACGAGGAGCCAAAGAGAATGTGATTGGCCCAGTGGCTCCTGCTTCCTCCCTGGCTCAGCGCTGATGTCTCATTGCACTTTGACTCAGTTTTGTTCTTTGCTATTCTTCTGCAGACTGACTCCTCCCCCTCAATCTCCCTGGCTCAGCTGTCCAAGGTACTACACATGAATGTGCGAGTGGTGTCTGCGTGCGTGCGAGTGGTGTCTGCGTGCGTGCGTGCGAGTGGTGTCTGCGTGCGTGCGTGCGTGCGAGTGGTGTCTGCGTGCGTGCGTGCGGTGTCTGCGTGCGTGCGTGCGAGTGGTGTCTGCGTGCGTGCGAGTGGTGTCTGCGTG
>JACXGM010020518.1:0-16817 GCA_016801145.1 Umbra pygmaea | reverse complement strand
ATAGAAGGGCAACTTAGAATGAAATAACCACTCATTTCAACCGAGGTATGCAGCAAAGCATTTGTGAAGCCACAACACGCACAAACTTGAGGCGGATGGGCTACAACAGCAGAAGACACCACCAAGTACCACTCATCTCCACTACAAATAGGAAATAGAGGCTACAATTTGCAAGAGCACACCAAAATTGGACAGTTGAAGACTGGAAAAATGTTGCCTGGTCTGATGAATCTCAATTTCTGTTGAGACATTCAGATGGTAGAGTCAGAATTTAGCGTAAACAGAATGAGAACATGGATCCATCATGCCTTGTTACCACTGTGCAGGCTGGTGGTGGTGGTGTAATTGTTTGGGGGATGTTTTCTTGGCACACTTTAATAATTTAAAATTGGTTTCTTGAACATGACAATGTGTTCACTGTACTAACATGGCCCCCACAGTCATCAGATCTCAACCCAATAGAGCATCATTGGAATGTGGTGGAACGGGAGCTTCGTGCCCTGGAGGTGCATCCCACAAATCTCCATCAACTGCAAGATGCTATCCTATCAATATGGGCCAACATTTCTAAAGAATGCTTTCAGCACCTTGTTGAATCAATGCCACATAGAATTAAGGCAGTTCTGAAGGTGAAAGGGGGTCAAACACAGAATTAGTGTGGTGTTCCTAATAATCCTTTAGGTGAATGTATATCTCTTACAATCGACCAACCGTCATTTTGAGGCATTTTGTTTTCTTAAATGTCACACTCAGAGATTTTAATTAAACGATTTTGTTTGATGCTTTACAGCAATGTTGGGTGAAATATTATTAGTAAATAATTAGAAACAAATACATAGGCAAAAAGGGTGATTGACAAGACAAACATAAATCAGATCCAACTCAATGTAAAGAAGAGTAGCTGCTGTCCTTTCCAGATATAGCCGCTATGAAATCATTCCTTAATATTATTCCTTGTGTGTCACCTATTGCTGCTGAATGGCAATGTAATTCCAACTACATGATTATTTAACTATGACAATTTCTATGATTTTCATTTATAAATACTTGGGTGTTTGGATCAGCAATTTAATTTTGATCTAACAAATAACTCAAGGACAGAATAATATTTCAATAGTGAAATTAGGTTTATTGAATGAACAGAAAATGTGCAATATGCATCAAAATGAAATCAAACAGGTGCATACAGATTTGGGGACTGGGATGTCCATTCCAGAACATTGTACTTGTTCCTCTGCATAAATGCCAGAGTGGATTTTGAGAAGTGTTTTGGGTCGTTGAAATATCCAGCCCCAGTGTAACTTCAACTTTGTGACTGATTCCTCTACATTATTCTCAAGTATCTGCTGATATTGAGTGAAATCCATGCAACCCTTAACTTTACCAAGATTCCCAGTACCAGCATTGGCCACACAGCCCCACAGCAAGATGGAACCTTCAACAAATTTTACTGTGGGTAGCAAGTGTTTGTCTTGGAATGCTGTGTTCTTTTGCCGCCATGCATAACACCCCTTGTTATGGCCAAATAACTCCAACTTTGTTTCATCTATCCATAGCACCTTCTTCCAAAATGAAGCTGTCTTGTCCAAATGTGCATTTGCATAACTCAAGCCACTCTGTTTGTGGCGTGTGTGCAGAAGTGTGTGCTTCTTCCGCATCTCTCTCCCGTACAGCTTCTCCTTATGCAAAGTGTGCTGAATTGTTGAATGATGCACATCTGCAGCAAGATGATGTTGTAGGTCTTTGGCTGTGGTCTGTGGGCTGTTTATGACCATTCTAACCATCCTTTGCCATAATGATGAACAATCTTTGTTTTCAGGTAATTTGAGTTGTTTTGAGGCCCCCATGTTGCCACTCTACAGAGGAGAGTCAAAGAGAACAACAACTTAAAATTGGCCACCTTAAATACCTTTTCTTATGGTTTTAATTTAATTTTTAATTTTTTTATTTAACCTTTATTTAACCAGGTAAGTTGAATAAGAACAATTTCTTATTTACAGCAACGACCTGGGAGCAATTAGGGTAAAGTGTCTTGCCCAAGGACACAACAACATTTGGCTCAGTCGGGAATTGAACTGGCAACCTTCTGACTACAAGTCTGACTCCCTACCCACTGAGCCATCTGCGCCCTGGATGCACCTTTCTATGAAGTTCAAGGCTTAGTGAGCTTACCAAACCAATTGTGTGTTCCAATTAATCAGTGCTAGGTAGTTACATGTATTCAAATCAACAAAATGACATGGGTGCCCAATTTTATGCACCTGTCTAATATCATTTTGATGCATATTGCACATTTTCTGTTAATCCAATTAATCTAATTTTACTACCGAAATACTACTGTCCTTCAGTAATTTGATAGAATTTAAATTTCAGGACAGGTTATATCTAACAACTGCTACAATTGCGAACACATGAGCAGTAGGGGGGAAAAAACAACACAGAGAAGTGACAAGGAATAGCTCAACAAGTAACTTGACATTGCCCCGCATTCAATGTACAAACATCTATCAAAAACTAGCACTGACCCGTGGATAAGTAGACTCTGCGTTTTAAAATGAAATTTAGGACTAAATGTTCTTGACATATTGTAACGTTCCACTCTAAACAGGTAAATAAAACCAAAGGTATTTATTTGGTATTGCACAAATAGTGGAATAACGGTGCAGTATTGCAATATCAGAGAACTAGATATAACAGGCAGGACATAAGATACTCGGCAGGTCGTAGGCAGGCAGGATTCTGTACACAATTCAGGCAGTCAGACAGGCTGTGGTTGAGGCTCAAGACAGGTATTCAGACAGGCAGTCGGTTAGTCGGTGCACGGAATCAGGCTTTCGGACAGGCAGGGTTGGTTACACGACTCAGGTACTCAGGCAGGTTTTGGTTACACTGGCAATCAAGATAAGCAGAAGTACAAAAGGGATAATCCAAGGCAAGAATATATGAATAAAGCGATGCAGGGTCAGCCCAGAAAAGACAATCAGGTTGAAACGCTTTTAAAAATGGTTACTCACAAAACCTGGCGAAGAGGAAATGAGAAATTAGGGTTTATATGCTGAATGAATCATGATAGCAGGTGTTCAATATTCCAGAATCATGATAGCAGGTGTTCAATATTCCAGTGATTGAGACTGGCCTGTGGTGGTGTGTTCACGTTTGTTGTAATGGTGTTGGTTACTGGTGTTTGAGGATGTGTTCAGGAGTGATGAGGGAATACAGGATGCGACACCTAGCACACAAGTATATACAGTACAGATAGGCTTGCTTCATTTGTAATGTCCTTAAGAAGTGTGAACTGAAGCATTAAACGATGTATGCCTTTTTCTGTCAAGTTCCAATGATGCTGTGAAAGAGGGAGGAGCAAGGAATGGGCAAAGTTCAACAGTTAGGAAAAGGAACCAACCAAAGTAGGTCTACCCCTCATTCTCATGTGTTTTATTTTCTTTGAGTAGTGAAAAATACATTGCTTTGTTGATATGCCTTCATGCTATTCATCACACTCCCTACTAGTAACAGTAGGTAGTTGTAAATAGTATTTGTTCTGATATGTTGCTGATGTAACTAATGTGTTACTACACTTATGTTCTTTTAAACAGATGCTCCCCTAATAGTGAAATTAATTTAAAAAGTAAAAAGTGAGTTGAATTCCAATCTTAATGTTACTAATAATTTCAGAATTTGAACAGAATGGAATGAATTGAAATGGAATCTGACTCATATGTTTTTCCTTCTTAGGGTGTTATTTCCATCTCTTGACTAGAATGTCCTGATGTCCTCCCACCACATCAATCCTCCTGACAGACCCAAGATAAGGGACAAGTTGACATTAATTGGGTCGTCAAAAATTGTCATCATTTTGAGAAAGTCAACAGAATTAACACTAGAACCGCCAGGCCTTCCAAACTACCTATAACCGCCAACTGCTGACGCCCATCAGCATCATTAGCATACGAATCACCCTCATTAAAAACCGCTCTCTCCTCCGCAGCCTCCAGCCAAGCCATCACTGCATCCAGCGATCAAGAGCATCACCTCTATTGTGTTTTTATAGGCCTAAGTTAAATGGTCTCAAAACAGATTAATTACATCGAGATTTAATTAACGGTAGAATACAAAAAATATAATATCAAAGGATATATGCATGTGGTAGTAGCCTATTTTTGTATATTTCTTTGCCTTTATAGTATTACAATTCTTAAGTCTATAGAATGATAATACACCACATTTACTTCATTTAGAGATAAACCAGGTATACTTTTCTGTTTTATTTAAAGCTTCGCATTGCATAACAGTGCACTGTAAAGACCGGTTTACCTCCATTCAAACCCTCTTCTGTGTAGGTGAATACACCCACCTAAAGGAATATTAGGAACACCATACTAATACTGTGTTTGACCCCCTTTATATATATATGTATATACACTCACCTAAAGGATTATTAGGAACACCATACTAATACTGTGTTTGACCCCCTTTATATATATATGTATATACACTCACCTAAAGGATTATTAGGAACACCATACTAATACTGTGTTTGACCCCCTTTATATATATATGTATATCAGCCGCGGTCGGTGAATCTTAATTGGGGAGGACGGGCTCGTATTACGCTCAGAACCGAAGGGAATGGAATGTGTGCAAATCAAAAAAACAATTGGTTTTGTTCGTTGCGCACCATTCCATTTACTCCGGTGCTGAGCGTAATACGAGCCCGTCCTCCCCAATTAAGATCCACCGACCACGGCTGATGTATATACACTCACCTAAAGGATTATTAGGAACACCATACTAATACTGTGTTTGACCCCCTTTCGCCTTCAGAACTGCCTTAATTCTATGTGGCATTGATTCAACAAGGTGCTGATAGCATTCTTTAGAAATGTTGGCCCATATTGATAGGATAACATCTTGCAGTTGATGGAGATTTGTGGAATGCACAGCCAGGGCACGAAGCTCCTGTTCCACCACATCCCAAAGATGCTCTATTGGGTTGAGTTCTGGTGACTGTTGGGGCCATTTTAGTACAGTGAACTCATTGTCATGTTCAAGAAACCAATTTGAAATTATTCAAGCTTTGTGGTTATTGCATTTAAAGTTGCTCTTGAAGCAGTCGGCCCATTCTCTTCTGACCTCTAGCATCAACAAGGCATTTTTGCCCACAGGACTGCCGCATACTGGATGTTTTTCCCTTTTCACACCATTCTTTGTAAACCCTAGAAATGGTTGTGCATGAAAATCCCAGTAACTAAGCAGATTGTGAAATACTCAGACCGGCTCGTCTGGCACCAACAACCATGCCATGCTCAAAATTGCTTAAATCACCTTTCTTTCCCATTCTGACATTCAGTTTGGAGTTCAGGAGATTGTCTTGACCAGGACCACACCCCTAAATGCATTGAAGCAACTGCCATGTGATTGGTTGAGTAGATCATTGCATTAAGGAGTAATTGGATGGATTTTCCTAATAATCCTTTAGGTGAGCGTATAGTATCTATGAAATATGTACAACTGTTGTAAAAAGAGAGGCTTGATTGAAGACATGTATTTTTTCCTTTTCAAGTCTATCCTGTTTCCTGGAATTATTACACTGAAAATATTTTTTTTACTTCACACAGTTTGTCTTTGTGTTTGCTAATTAAAGATTAGAGAATTAGAGGCATTGTGTAAAACATGTTTTATTTTGTTGATGTATAATGTAAAAAAGATTTAAACTATTTAAAATATAGTCTATAGTGTGGCTTCATTCAGTAGTTGAATATGCAGTAATTAAAGAATTAAATATGGAAGGGTATATTCTATTGCGCCTGCATTACACAGTTGTTTGTCATCAACTCTCTTCTGGCCCACAGTCAGCACATATCTTTTGGCGGCTTGCGAGAGCAAAAACTGCCAATGAATTGATTGCATCTCACACAGTTTTCATTTGTTTTATGAACTGGTCATTCTGGCTGTTTTGCGGCTGTCTTGCTGCTCTTTTCTGTCATGAAGTCAGCACGAAGCTCACATGCCAGCTATATTCATGTACCCTCCACCCCCTCTGTCAAACCGGTTTATCCCATCAACATTCCAGGCAACGGTGATAGCTATGCTGTAGTAGCCTATTTTCCAATATTTGTATCCTTTGTAAAATTAGAATACTTAAGTCTATATAATAAAAATCCACCACAGCTACTTTATTCACAGATAAATTAGAGATTAGAGAATTAGAGACATTGTGTAAAACATGCTTTATTCTGTTGATGTGTAATGTAAAAAAAAAGATTTATACTATTAAGAGGTATAGTATGTAGTGCGGCTTCATTTAGTATTATTCATGTTGCATTATCTGTCGCTTCCCGCATTCGTCATTCACTGGGTTTCTCCTTATCTAAATATAGAGGAACACTCTCGATTTGACGGCCGGGCCAGACCGCAGTTTTGCGGATGCAACAGCCAGTCCATTTCAGCCTACTGTCGCTTGTTTTAATACGTCCAGGACTGTAACTGGCCGATCGGCCATCAAAGTAAAATATGTCTGCCCGGAATGGACCGGCCGTTTGGGAAAACTCCCGATCCTCCCAATGGCCAGTCCGTCCCAATTCATGTGAGTAGTTTCATGTGTGTTGTTTTATGTGTGTTGTTTCATGTGTGTTGTTTAATTTGTGTTGTTTCATGAGTGTTATTTCATTCAGTATTATTAATGTTTTTTCCTTGTATGTACTGGATATATTAAAATGAGGTTGTGTAAAACCTTATTTTAATGAATGATGGCCTGAGAATGCAGCAAACTTGTCAGTTATTCCAAGCGTTGTCTTCTCGTATACTTACAGTCGTATGGAAAAGTTTAGGCACTCCTGATAAATCATGGAAATTTCATTTATAAATAATTGGGTGTTTGGATCAGCAATTTCAGTTTGATCTATCAAAAAACATAATTGAAGGACACAGTAATATTTCGGTAGTGAAATGGGGTTCATTGGATTAACAGGAAATGTGCAATATGCATCAAAATGATAGACAGGTGCATACATTTGGCCACCCTTGTCATTTTGTTGATTTGAATACCTGTAACTACATAGCACTGATTAATTGGAACACACAATTGGTTTGGTGAGCTCATTAAGTCTTGAACTTTTTAGACAGGTGTATCCAATCATAAGAAAAGGTATTTAAGCTGGCAAATTGCAAGTTGTTGTTCTCTTTGACTCTACTCTGAAGAGTGGCAACGTAACAACACCAGCTAAAAATATTGTATGTGACTGTAACGCCCAGCCAGTGGGGCTGGCGTTGCCATGGACTAAGAGTATGGACTCCTGTATAGTTGTATGTATTTTCTGTTTTTGGGTTTAATGTTCAGTGGAATTGCACAGTGTCTTAGTTGTGTCTTATGTGTGGGTCATTAGCCCTTTAAGACGACACGCCTCTCTCACGGTCTGTTCCTGCTGTATGCTGTGCTGTGATTAGAAATGGCTTTCAGCTGTGTAGTCTTGGCTGTTTGGAGCACAGCATATAAGCGGGGCAGTCTGGGGGAGAGGTTGTGGATTACTGTAATGTAATGTTATGTTAGCACTACTGGTTGGAGCACGGTGTGTAACGTTTGCTGTCTGGACTTCCAGGACCTGCGCGTCCGGTATATGGGTACAAGTGAGTCGCCGTAAGCTAGTCGTAGTGTATGCGTCTATTGTTATGTATATGAAGCTGCCAGTGTTATGTGCCACTGTTGAGAGCACATTTTGCTACGATCTACCATGATGAAAGCAGAGTAGTTATATCGCTGTGCTACGATCTACCATGATGAAAGTAGATTAGTATAGTACCAGCTGTATATATATATGAACGCATGATACTAGCTCCGGTGGTACCCTGTATTCAAGCTGAGTGTTTGTTGCAAAGTAAAGTACACACAACCAACCAAATCTGTCTTGGACTCCCTCTCTCTCTCTCATCCACACACCTACGCTGTTACAGTGACCCATCTCATGTTCTGTACGTAGTCTGAGCTGCTGCCCTCTGGGAGGAGGTTTAGAACCCCTCGTTGTAGACTGAACAGATTTAAAAATGTATTTATCCCTGTGTCTGTAAAGATGTTAAATAGTGGTGGTATGGAGCTGTAACACTTCATTTGTTTTGTTTTCGTCAGGTTTGCTATTCAATGTGTGCTGTTCAATGTTTAATGTGTGCTGTTTCATGTGTGTTGTTTCATGTGTGTTGTCTCATGTGTGTTGTCTCATGTGTGTTGTCTCGTGTGTGTTGTCTCGTGTGTGTTGTCTCGTGTGTTGTTTCATGTGTGTTGTCTCATGAGTGTTGTTTCATGTGTGATGTCTCATGAGTGTTGTTTAATGTGTGCTGTTTCATTTCTTGCTGTTCAATGTGTGCTGTTCAATGTTTAATGTGTGTTGTTTCATGTGTGTTGTCTCATGTGTGTTGTCTCGTGTGTGTTGTCTCGTGTGTGATGTCTCATGTGTGATGTCTCATGTGTGATGTCTCATGTGTGATGTCTCATGTGTGTTGTTTCATGTGTGTTGTTTCATGTGCAGGGATGGATTGGGACAAAATCTTGGCCCGGGACTTTGGATGAAGCGGCCGGTGCGGGGGGGGTGGCGCGCGTGCGCATTATCTGCTGCTTCCTGCATTCGTCATTCACTGGGTTTCTCAGTCCATTTCAGCCTACTGTCACTTGTTTAATACGTCCAGGACTATAACTGGCCGACCGGCCTTCAAAGTAAAATATGACAGTCTGATCGGCACGGACTGGACCAGCCAGTCCTTCACTGTTCATGTGTGTTGTATCACGTATGTTGTTTTATGTGTGTTGTTTAATTTGTGTTGTTTCATGAGTGTTGTTTCATGTTTGTTGTTTCATGTGAGTACTGACTGACTACAGCATGGGTGATGGCCCAAGATAAATTTCCTCATGTGGGACAATAAAGTTTTACCTTACCTTAACATGGGGGCCTCAAAACAACTCTCAAATGACCTGAAAATGGTTTAGGGGAAGGTTAAAAAAAAGCTATCGCAGAGATTTAAGCTGTCAGTGTCCACTGTGAGGAACATAGTGAGGAAATGGAAGACCACACGTATAGTTCTTGTTAAGGCCAGAAGTGGCAGGCCAAGTAAAATATCGGAGCGGCAAAGGTGAAGGATGTTGAGAACGGTCAACAACAGCCCACAGACCACCTTCAAAGACCTACAACATCATCTTGCTGCAGATGGTGTCACTGTGCATCGTTCAACAATTCAGTGCACTTTGTACAAGGAGAAACTGTATGGGAGATTGATGCAGAAAAAGCCTGCACATACGCCCCAAACAGAGTTGCTTGAGGTTTGCAAACGCACATTTGGACAATTCAGCTTCATTTTGAAGACACTGTGGACTTATGAAACAAAGATGGATGTATTTGGTCATACAGGAGGCATTGTGCATGGCGGCAAAGAACACAGCCTTCCAAGACAAATATTTACTACCCACAGTAAAATTTGGTAGAGGTTCCATCATGCTGTGGGGCTCTGTGGCCAGTACTGGTACTGCGAATCTTGCTAAAGTTGAGGGTTGCATGGATTCCACTCAAAATCAGCAGATACGATATATTGAGAATAATATAGAGGAATCAGTCACAAGGTTGAAGTTATGCCGGGGCTGGATATTTCAGCAAGACAACGACCCAAAACACTGCTCAAAATCTTCTTTAGCATTTATGCAGAGGAAAAGGTACAATGTTCTGGAATGGCTATCCCAGTCCCCAGACCTGAATATCATTGAAAATCTGTAGGGTGATTTGAAGCGGGCTGTCCATGCTTGGGAACCATCAAACCTAACTGAACTGGAGATGTTTTGCAAGGAGGAATGGTCCAAAATACCTTTATCCAGAATCCCGTCACTCATTACAGGCTATAGGAGTCATATACACGCGGATATTTCTGCTAAAGGAGGCTCAATTAAATATTGATGTGATATCCCACAAGGAAAGAACCTATATGAGGATATATGCGCATATATAAAACCTATATGCAGTTTATATGTGGGATATCACATCAATATTTAATTGAGCCTCCTTTAGCAGAAATATCCGCATGTATATGACTCCTATAGCCTGTAATGAGTGTCGGGATTTTGGATATGTTGCATATATACAGCATATATGTACATATTTGATACTATATATGCTGCATATATGCGTATATATGTCACATATAGGCAAAATTGAGGTGCATATATGTGCATATGGGCGCAGATGGCTCAGTGGGTAGGGAGTCAGACTTGTAGTCAGAAGGTTGCCAGTTCGATTCCCGACTGAGCCAAATGTTGTTGTGTCCTTGGGCAAGACACTTTACCCTAATTGCTCCCAGGTCGTTGCTGTAAATAAGAAAATGTTCTTAGTCAACTTACCTGGTTAAATAAAGGTTAAATTAAAAAAAAAAAATTAAAAATATACAGGCCATATAGATTTCCTGTATTGCTTCTTTATATCCACATATAAGCCCTATATGTGCATACAAGATATGTCTCCTATATAGCTCATGGCAGGATCTGGTCATTTTGTAGCTCATATCTCACTTTGGCAACTTTCATACGTGATGTCTAGCTCATATTTTCTATTATCAAGGCAATAACTAAGAACTAACTAAAATAAAATTATGCAAGAACTTATGTATGTGCGAACAGGTGAAATTGGTATCACATGTAATTGGCATGTTATGGAATTTAACTATGGCAATTAAGTGAGAGGAGATGGAAAGCTATGATGTCTATTAGACACCCACAAATGTATGGTCACAATTGCTATGTTTGAAATCTGATTATATGTATTTTTCTGTATGTATTTTTAAAAACAGTGCTAGAAAATATCTGTTCCAGAAAATATTTATGTGCTAGAGAAGGATCATACACATAACAAACACATTTCAAGAAAACAGAAATTGAATACAACTAATTTAACTACTGATTGAAGAAGAAGGTTTTCAGACATGCTGAAAGATGGGTAGAGACTCTGCTGTTTTAGCCTCCAGTGGAAGCTGGTTCCACTATTGAGGAGCCAGGACAAAGAACAGTCTTGACCTCCCGAAGGCGTGGGATGGTCAGGAGCCCAGAGGTTGCAGAATGCAGAGCCCGTGTAGGGGTGTAGGTTTTGAGCATCACCTGAAAACAGGGTGGAGTAGCTCCTCTTGTTGCACCGTAGGCGAGCAGGTCACCATCACCTAGTAGTGAATTCGAGCTTCAACTGGGAGCCTGTGTAGTTTGCATTGAAGTGGGGAGACGTGGAAGGTTGAAGACCAGGCGCGCCGCTGCATTCTGAATGAGTTGAAGCAGTTTTGTGGCGCATGCCGGGGGTCCGACCAGGAGCGAATTGCAGTAATCCAGAAATGACGAGTGCCTGGATGATTACCTGGGCTGCTTCCTGGGTGAGGTAAGGTTGTGCTTGGTAAATGTTGTAGAGCATGAACCTGCAGGAGCGAGTCACAGTCTTGATGTTGGCAGAGAACGAGAGTGAATCATCCAGGATCACACCAAGGTTCTTTACACACTGTGCAGTTCTCAAATGTGATGGACATGTCCTAGAGTGTACAGGCCTTCCCACAAAAGAAGAGTAGCTCAGTCTTGTCAGAGTTGAACTTGAGGTGGTGTGCTGACATCCATGCAGAGATATCAGCCAGGCATGCAGAGATGCGTGTTTTCACCTGGGTGTCTGAAGGGGGAAGGAGAGAAATAGTTGAGTGTCATCAGCATAGCAGTGATAGGAGAGTCCATGTGAGGTTATGACAGAGCCAAGGGTTTTGGTGTAGAGAGAGAAGAGGAGAGGGCCTAGAACAGAGCCTTGGGGAACACCAGTGGAGAGTGTCCATACAGCAGACAGAGTCCCTCTCCACGTCACCTGGTAAGACCGGCCTTTCAGGTAGGATGCAATCCAGGAGTGTGCAGAGCCAGAGATTCCGAGATCTGAGAGGGTGGAAAGTAGGATTTGATGGTTCACAGTATCGAAGGCTGCAGATAGATCTAGAAGAATGAGAACACAGGGGAGAGTGTTAGCTTGGGCCTTGCGAAGAGCTTCTGTTACATGGAGTAGAGCAGTCTCAGTCGAGTGGCTCGTCTTGAAGCCTGACTGGTTGGTGTCGAGGAGATCATTCTGAGAGAGATAAACAGAGAGTTGTTTAGATACTGCATGCTCAAGTGTTTTGGACAGAAAAGACAGGAGGGATACCTGTCTGTAGTTTTTGATATCAGAGGGTCTTGTGTTGTTTTCTTTAGGAGGGGAGCCACTCTCGCCATCTTGAAGTCACCAGGGACACATCCAGTGGTCATGGATGAGTTGATGAGAGAGGTGAGGAATGGGAGGAGTTCTGCAGAGATGGTCTGCAGGAGGGACGAGGAAATAGGGTCAAGCAGGCATGTTCTTGGGCAGCTGGATCTCACTAGCTGCAGAAAGTCATCTGGAGAGAAAGGGGAGAAATGAGTAAATGCATAGGCAGGTTTGGTGATGGAGCAAACAGTGGGCATGCAAGGTTGCGTCGTGAAGGAGTTACGAATATCATACTTTTTTTTTCAAAATGGTGGACAAAGTCATCAGCAGAGAGGGACGATAACGGGGGAGGAGGTGGAGGGTTGAGGAGAGGAGAGAAGGTGGAAAAGAGTTTCCTGGGGTTGGAAGATGAAGCTTGAAATATTGAGTGATAGAAAGAGGCTTTAGCAGCAGACAGAGAGGAGGAGAAGGTAGCAAGGAGGGATTGGAAGGATTCCAGGTTATTCTTTTCCTCCATTTCCAAGTTTTGTTTTCCTCCATTTCCGCTCAAGACCACGACTGTGAGCTTGTAGTCTTTCCTTTAGCCAAGGAGTAGGAGGGGAGGGTCGTGCCAGCCTAGAGGAGAGGGGACAGAGGGGACAGAGAGAGTCATAAGACTTGGCAATTGAGGAGAGTAGAGTGGAAGAGGCATATTCAGTAGACAGGAGGGAGGAGTTAGGAGATGGGAGACAATATAAAATGGAGGAAGAGAGAGCAGTTGGTGAGAGAGAACGAGTGTCACAGCGGTGTGAGACCTGGGTAGGGATAGACAGTATATGGGTGGAGGAAAGAGAAAAGGAGACAAAAAAGTGGTCAGACAACTGGAGAGAGGTGGTCATGAGATTAGTCAACAGGCAGCATCTAGTGAAGATCAGATCCAGAGCGTTTCCTGCTTTGTTGGTAGGGGTCATCTGGGCAAGGGTGAGGTCAAATGAGGAGAGGAGCTGGAGGAGAGCAGGGGTGAGAAATTAGTCAAACTTAGAAACACGAAGGTTGAAGTCACCCAGAAGAGTGAGTGTTGAATCATCTGGGAATGAACCAATCAGCACGTCAAGCTCATTGAGGAAATCACCAAGGGCACCTGGTGGACGATAGAGGACAACCATGTTAAGCTTAATTTCTCTGTCAACTCCATATCGATCAGGCAAGAAATGACTCCACATCCATGCTCTTCTATGAAGGTAAATATGGTGCAAATATGGTGCTCGTAGATGTGATGTGAGCACTTGTAGAATATGATGTGAGAACTTGTACAACTAAAATTGAACTCGTAGATGTTATGTGAGCACTTGTAGAATATGATTTGAGAATGTGTACAAATAAAATTGAACTCATTCACATCTACGAGCTCTCACATTTTGCACCATATTTACCTTCATACTCTTGTGCCATAACAAGAGTGCAATGAATGCTTTGAGTGTAATTGTTGTAGCCTATATTCATGGCCCCTCCTCCACCCACTCACCACCTCTGTCCGCGGTGTTGTACGAACTGATCGTGGCAGGCAATAGTGCTTCCATTGAGCACAACTGCACAAACAAAACCCCCACACAGGAATGTTTCTAACTGACATTCAAATAAAGCTGGCGAACGGTTTGAAGGAAACAATTGCATCTCACACAGTGTTCATTTGTTTCATTCCATTTATACACTCACCTGAATATTATCGTACATTCATCTAGCAGAAGTGGCAATTCTCAGGCATTTTGCAAATGGATTCATCTGATTCTCCCTCTCTCTGATATAAAATGTAACAGTTTATAATATTACTTGTAAATTCAATCCCAAATGTAGCAGCCGAGAGTAGCAGCCATCAGGCAACTGTTATTTAAATATACTTCTGGTGTACTAACAAGTTTCCCAATGCATCGTTGTATGAGTACAGAACCTATTTGTACTACTGTAGAAGCTTGGTACCAACCCCGGCATTATTAGTGGGGTTATTTACGAGATACACCCTTGGTTCCATTAGCGCCCGCACTAAGCCATTCGGCAAATAGCTCTAAGTCGACCAATGTTATAACAAGGGAAAAAAGCTTATGGGGGTTTGTTTGGCTCGAGGTCAACGTACAAAGGACCCTAGGGTTAAATTACTCCGAACCATCATTTTAGTTGTTCACTTTACACTGCAGTCATGCGTTGTCAAAGCCTGGGATTCATTTCAGTCACATTTAAAAAATAAAACATATGATATATTTTTTTGTACTTGACATTAATAGCATTCCTCATCAGAAACATACAGTTAACATAACAAATAACGTAATAATAGCCCATACAAGTTTCATTACACACATATAATCCGTGCAGCCACAGGTTGTCTGTCTGAGCCCAGAATGTTTTGAAAGCCTGGTGACGCAACTTCACAGCGCCTTCCGTTTTGTCAACAATTTAACATGAACCACTGCAACCTCTATGCACTAATGAGCTGGCCCACGTTACAGACTCGATGCCTGAACCACTGGTATCAACTAATCTACAATTCACTTCTACACAACACCCCACCTTATCTAAATGAAGCATGTATATTTTTCTAGTCACCCCAAAAACCCCTACCTCCTTTGGCTACAACTCCTTTCAGTTAGCAGCTGCAAAAAATGGAAACATTACCTTTGCCCATTTATGCCATAGCGCGTTAGCTTAGTTATGCCCCATGGTGTTAGCACATACTCATCTGCACTGTTAGTTATTCATTGTTTGTTATTTGCACAATATTATTTGCACTGTTACGCTCAAGTGTAACCTATTCCATTGATATTGCCATGCCACTTTGCAAACAAGCTGATCTACTTCTAATGTAGACCTCATTTGCACAAACTGTACATATACTTACTATCAAATACTCTGAGTATCTCCATTCTATATTTTCAGTTGTTTTATTTTTTATTTTATATAGGGTAGACATTGTACAGTTGAGAAATGTGTACAGTTGAGACACCTTAAATAACTTGCGTGCGTAGCAAGCACAGGTTGAGATTTTTGCTGTGCATATACTCTACCTATTAGTGTCCTCTTTGATTGTGTGACATTTGAACAACGGACGCATCTACGATCCGGAAATATAGGCAAAAGTTCTTTTTTTAAGGTAAGACGTTCACTTCATCATGCACTCTCCACAATGTATAGTTTATTATCCTTGTGACAGTTATTAAACGTAACTGGTATCATTACAAATGTTATTCTGTGCACTTAAAACTGGCATATTTCATGGTATTGTGTCATGCAAGGTCTTTGCAAAATCTAGAGAAATGTGCGAGGTGGCCAGCGGGGTACAGTTGAGACACTGTATGGTAAGGCAAGTGCTAGTTGGTTTACCATCTTTATGTGGAGGCGCCCCATTCTCTCCATCAGAAGGCCTCAGGCCACAAGTTTGTACAGTGCTAATATAAATTAAATGAATTAATGGATGAATAAACAAACATGTTGCCCAAATGTTATATTTTTTATTTGTCTTAATTTATTATATTTGCAGTGAACAATATGTTACCTTAACATCATTTAAAATGGATGTCTCAACTGTTCCATAGTACTGTCTACTCAGACTGTTACTCAGTACTGTGCCACATATGGGTACAGCTGAGACCAAGTTGAGACAAAAAGCACCTTATTTTTATGAGCTAATTGTGGAAAATATAAACTACTTGCAATAAACCTTGCATTGATATTAATGTCACAATTTTTGTATCATGACAACACTTAGACATTGTTAATTTGAAACTGCTTATGAATTAGACTATGAAACCGACTTGACCTGTTTATTGGTTATGATTCAAAACCGTTATTTAAATAAGTGTATAGATTTTGTTAACGAACCCCAGACACAAGCTGCTCATCATAACTGTGTTTACAGGTTACATTTAAAATGATGGGTTGGTTGTTCCTCACAACACCATACTTTAGCTTCTGTATGCTGAGACCTATGGCTGAGACACTGTAACATTCTTAGACAAATTAATTTCTTTCTTTTTAAATGGTCTATGAAAGGAAAACTATATACTGCAAATCTCAGCAACTAATCATTTAGTTTCACTTTGCTCTATAAGCATACAGTAGGTCTCTGATTTCCAATTAATGTGGGTTTGACATAAAGTTGTTTTTTTTCACTATGTTCATAATTTAATTTACATTTTTACTTAAGTAATTTAGTCAATACTCTTATTCAGAACTAAAGCTAATCTAGATTAAATAAACTATGAGTGTATTTTACTTGATATGTATAGAAATTAGCTTTACATAATATCAATGTGAATGTTATCGTATATGTATTTATTAAAATGCAAAATTTATTAGATGCAATTTTACATTTTACTAATTTAGTGGATGCTCTTATCCAGAGCCACTTACAATGAATATAGGGACATACCTCTGGAGCAACTTAGGGTAAAGTGCCTTGCTCAAAGACACAACATTTGGCACAGTGGAGAATTGAACTGCAACCCTCTGACTAGAAGTCTGACTCCATATCCACTGAGCCATCTGAGCATGTATAACTGTATATAAGAATGCAATCTATGAACACAGTATGAAGAATGCACTTTAGACTTAAATTCTTAGATTCACAGA
>JACXGM010020517.1:0-17809 GCA_016801145.1 Umbra pygmaea | reverse complement strand
AACGTCAAGGACGCAGCTAACAGCCGCTCAAACACCACCTGCAAGGTGGAGATGTGTTCATCCCAAGTGGAAGAATGAATCACCAGATCATCAAGGTAAGCAGTACAGTTGTTCACCCCTTCAAGCACTATATTAACCAGCCTCTGAAATGTTGCTGGCGCATTACGCATGCCAAAAGCCATTACTGTATACTGCAGAAATTGGTCAGGCGTAACAAAGGCCGATATTGTCGAAGCACAATCGGTTAAAGGAACTTGCCAGTATCCTTTCAGCATGTCCAGCCTGCTTACGAATGTAGCGGCTCCAATTGTGTCCACGCAGTCATCGATGCGCGGCATCGGAAACGAGTCGGGCACAGTGACCGCATTGACACGCCTGTAGTCCATACATAGCCTGGCAGTACCATCCGGTTTTGGGACTAAAATACATGGTGAACTCCATGGACTGTTGCTATACCTTGCCATTTTATTCTCTAATAAATAACTGGCTTCTTTTCTCATCACCTCTCTTTTATGAGAGTTTACCCGTTATGGATGCTGACGAATTGGTGCAGCACCCCCTACATCCACATCATGCTCCAAAACAGAGGTGCGGGTTAGAATGTCTCCAAAGATACGGGGAAACGCATGGATTAAGGTGATTAACTCACTTTGTTTGCCTTTATCCAAATGTGGCATTATAGACGGTAACGATTTTAGCAACACTGAATTATCTAGCCTTTCACCTTGTGTGTTATCGTTCCGTAATACCAGGCCATCCTCCTGATTCTCTTTCAGGGATTGAACGCCCAGCGTCACAGTGGCCACACAAGACACCACTGCCGATTCCTGCGCACAGAGAAGAGAGTTACGGACATGATACTGTTTCAACATGTTGATATGACACAATCTGGATGATCGCCTACGCTCTGGAGTTTTTATGATATAGTTGGTGTCACTAAGTTTCCTCTCCACCTCATGTGGTCCAGAATAACGGGAAGATAACGATGAGCCCTGTATTGGCAGCAATACTAACACCTGATCTCCTGCTTTAAACTCACGGCTCTTGGCCGTTTTGTCGTACTGTGATTTCATCCTCTTTTGTGCTACAGACAGTGATCTTTGGGCTACTACACACGCATCATGAAGGCGGTTACGCATGCTATGCACATATTCGTATACGTTTTTGGGTACGGGGTTAGGCGTGTCCGACGAAAGGATATTTTCCTTCAACACCTTTAACGGACCCCGTGGAGTGTGTCCAAACACTAAATCAGCGGGACTAAAACCCAGTGATTCTTGTACTGTTTCCCTTATGGCAAACACTACAAACGGCACCCCCTCATCCCAATCAGATCCAGTATCTAAACAATATTTGCACAGCATCGCTTTTAGGGTCTGATGCCAGCGTTCTAATGCACCTTGACTTTCGGGATGGTTGGGACTGGAAGTTTGGTGACTAACAGAAAGGTTTCGCAACACCTGCGACAATAATTTGGACATAAAGCTGCTTCCCTGGTCGCTCTGTAACACTTTTGGCAGCCCAAATGTGGTAAAGAACTTTATTAGTGCTTTTGCCACAGCTTTCGCCGTGATATTGCGCAATGGAATTGCCTCGGGATAACGGGTCGCACAACACATAATAGTTAAGAGAAATTGGTTTCCTGCTTTTGTTCTTGGTAACGGGCCTACACAATCTACTAAAACTCTATCAAACGGTTCCCCCACTACTGGAATCGGATGGAGAGGAGCGCGGGGAATGGGTTGATTTGGTTTACCCATGATTTGACAAACGTGACATGTTTTACATCTGATTTTAACCCAGGCCAAAAGAAATGTTTTAGAACACGGTCATATGTTTTCGTGACACCTAAATGGCCAGACCATGCCTGGTCATGAGCCATTGACAAGACCTGTGGCCGAAACACAGTAGGAAGAACGACCTGTGACACATTTCCCCAATCACCGTCTGCCTCACCCGCTCTCCACTTGCGCACAAGCACCCCGTTTTGCATATAGTAGGCTCTCCTACTACTATTAGCTTCTTCTATAGAAACTAGGCTCAACCATGCTACTGACTGATTGTACCAACCCCACATCTTTAGTCGCTCTTGGATATGATTTTTGTTTGTTCTTTAAGGTGATACAATTAGCAATCACATGACCAACTCTATGGCAATAAAAGCATTCTCTTTTATCTGGTTCTCTTTTATCTGACTTAGGTTCTTCACTAACCAGGGAACGAGTATCACGCACTGATACCACAGGCCTTCGACCTGGAACAGGCAAAGAGAACACTGTTTTATGCGTTAAAGAATATTTATCAGCCAAAATGGCCGCCTGAGCCAAGGAAGTCACCTTCTGTTCATTCAGGTGAACTACAACGCGATCAGGCATGTGGTTTTTAAAATCCTCTAACAAAACAAGTTCCCTTACGGCTGCCAATGTATTGGCTTTACTTGCAGCACACCATTTATCAAAAAGGGACTCCTTGTCCCTAGCAAATTATACACATATTCTATGTGCAGCTTTTGTGTGATTTCGGAAGCGTTGCCTGTAAGCTTCCGGCACCAGCTCATATGAGCGCAACACAGAGGCTTTTACAACCTCATAGTCCAAACTGTCGTTTAGGGATAAGGAAGCCACTACTTCCTGCGCTTTCCCCGACAGCCTACACTGTAACAAAAGGGGCCAAACCTCTTTTGGCCACTTCAACACAACAGCCACTCTCTCAAATGCCGAGAAATAACTGTCCACCTCGGCCTCGCGAAAAGGTGGAACCAAAGCAATATGCTTGCTTGCCTCAAAATGAACAGGTGCACCAGCAGGTTAAGGCGCTACGCCAGCCACCAGCTCTAGTTTACGTATGCTTATACGGGCCTCTGTGTCAGCAGCAGCCTCTATCTCCTTTTTCCTAATTTCAGCCTCCAGTTGTCTTATCTGCAAGTCGTGATCTAATTTTCTCTTCTCCTCCCGGGCTCTAAGGTCTGCCTCTAAACTGAGCCACCAGACACAGGGGAAGATGGGTCAAACCTGGGCAGAGTTACAGGTGGCTTAGCCTCCTCCACACTGTCCTTCGACCATGCGGGCGAGAGTCCTGGCAACACCTCATCCCCGGCCACACCTTCAACCTCATCCCTCAGTATCAGAACCCCTTGTTCCAATAAACCCTGTTTAATGTCTGCAAATATCTCAGCCTTGAGTGCTTGGTTTGCTATCACTATGTTGTAGTGGGCCGCAACCGCTATCAGATCGTTTTTCCTCAGCCCTACCAATACATCATATGAGGGGTCATCAATGAATGTAGCAATGGCTGATGCCGCCATTATGAACACAATAAAGTTCCTATACACACTAACACTGAAAGATACAAACTACTAACACCAAATACAAGAACCTACATAGTCCTCACTCATGCCCTAACACCACAACACAGACACTGACCACTAAGATGCCCGAGCAGCGGGGAGTGACATCCCGGACGAGCCCCCATATGTTACGCGCTGCTCCCCCTAGAGGGAGGGGATGTCACTACCCAAGGACACCCTGCAGCCAGTGTATGAGTTGTGGGGTCGTGGGTGCGAGCAATGACACACAGACACACGGGTATACCGTTATATCACAGGCTTTATTTTTGTCACGGTAATTAAATAATAACATGGGAGAGAGGGCTGAACGGATCCAAAGCAAAGAAAACAAATGTATAATTCCCACCCCTAACCTGTCCTAACTACCTAACATAAAACACAAACTAAACTGGCACACGAGCAAGGTGCCCTAACCAAAATACAGGGGGGTGGACCGCTCAGATCTACCCTGGTATTTTTAGACATTGGAGTTACCCTATGTGTGGTGTAAGCCCATGGGCGGCTTGCCTAACACTCCCAAAGTGTTCCCTTTCCCCCTGGGAAAAGAATGAAAACAATAATTAATTACAATAATAATAATACTAATAAATAACAATACTACTGCTAATAATAATAATGCTAGTTCTAATAATGGTAATACTACCACCACACAAAACAGGCAAAAGAATTCTACACACACACACACAAAATACTAACCAACAAAACTCTCAAACAAACCACAAAATACAGACCAATACCAAGAGCTCCCACCTAGGCAGCCTAACCGGTAGCTACCCTGAAAAACAAAAATGGCACATTATATGCTGGGGAAGTGCATGATGGGATTGCTGTTGACAACTGGAACCAGGTGATCCGGATTATGGAAGGGAGGGGCCGTTGATAAGTGGCAATTGGACTGATCTGCACCACCTGTGGGAACATACAAACTGAAGGGAACAAACACACAGACAGTACAGAAAGACAGCACAGAGAACCCTCCACAAACCAGGGTAAGCACAACCATTGCTGGAATTGAACTGGGGAATGTAACAGGCACAAACCAAGCGACACAGTTTTTGTGCGATTTAGATGAAATGGGGTGAACAGTGCAGTCACAGCTCCTAAATTAAATGTGTTATTTCTAAAGGAGGGGATATAAATACAATGTTATATTTAACGACACAAATCGAGCGCAAACAAACTACACAGTTTTTGTGCGATTTAGACAAAACAGGGTGGAGAGTGAATATCAATTTTCTACTTACATCTGGTAATTGTCTAGTTTGTAGTTTGATTTGCCTACTAGAGGTCTTTTCTCAAGTACATTTATATTTTTTCTAGTTGGATGCCAATTAGCCTATTCGATATTTGACATGTTGATATTTATCCAGACTTATTATCCAGATTTATCCTAGTTGGTGATTATTTTTGCCAGTGAGACTGGACTATTCAGTTGGTAGTGAAATGAGGTGTATTGAACAAATAGAAAGGAAAAGAGAGACAGCTGCAGACATTTAGGCACCCCAACAGAAATATCACATCAATATGTATTTGAGCCTCCTTTAGAAGAAATGACAGCCTCTAGACCCTTATTTTACCTTGTATCGAGTGTTTGGATTCTGGATGAAGGTATTTTGGACCATTCCTCCTTGCAAAACACCTCCAGTTCAGTTAGGTTTTGATGGTTGCTGAGCATATAGGACAGATTGCTTCAAATAAGCCAACAGATATTAAATGATATTCAGGTCTGGGAACTGGGATGGCCATTCCAGAACATTGTACTTGTTCATTGTACTTTATTCATAATATCGTTGAGTGTCAGATGGGCCGTTGTCGCTCCATCTGGTGCAATCCTCCTCCCTCTTGGCATTCCTCCGCTAATTTTGGTCCACAGTCAGCACATAAATTCAAATTGCAAATGAAACGATTGCATCTCACACAATGATTGTGAGTTCGCTGTTGAGTTCAGAAGCATACACTTTATTAGCTATACCTAATGAACTCCAACAGCGATCTCTAATAAAATGAAAGCAGTAACAAATAGTCTCTGAATAAATGAAAAATAAACAATTTTAAAAACGGCAGTATCCTGCAACTCTATATAGTACTGTAGATATTTCCCTGTGTTTTTGGATAAATTAAAATTGGATTTTTATACCATTGGTTAGAATTTTGCTTAGACCTCTGCTTTGTGTTTGATTTAATAAAAATATGTAAATCATGGTTTCCTTCAATTAACTACAGTTAAAACATTTTCTTCCATATCCATAGCTGCATGAACTGAAAAGAAATCACAGCAGGAAAATATAACTTTTACTATATAAATATATAGTACATCTTTACTTTTACAACCAATCTTTATTGGTAAATCTTAATGACATTGCTGGTATTAGAGTTATTACAAAATGTAATTCCATCTAAAATGTGTGTTTCTACTGAAAAGATTTAACTCATAAACAGACTGAGAAATAGGATATCCGTGAGGATTATACTGTATAAATACTATAGTTACAGTACAACTTCTCAAAGGAATAAATAAGCCAAAAAGAAATAAGCCATCACTTAGGCCTAGTGACTTTGTTTTATAAAATGGTTGTTATATAATTAGATGATTACAATTTGCTGGATTCGAAACACGGTTGTCAAGGTTGAATACCCTATCAATGCCATGTTAGGGATTCCCCCATGAAGAGCTCTATTCACAGCGTGTAACGTTCCCCAGTTCCCCTTCCCTGGAAACTACAACTTCCCTATTCTAGACTGCTCAGAACTACAATTCCCATAGCCCGGACTCAATCACCCTAATTCTGTACACCTGCACTCACCCAGCTCATATATAAGACACACACACTCCATTGCCTCTTTGCGAGGTATTGTGAGTATTATTCTTCTCCATTCTAAGCATTCCATTACGTTATTGATATTCCGGTTTGACCTTTGCCTTGTTTATATATTGTTCTGCCTTGGATTATCCTATGTACCTTAGCCTGTGTTCTGATATTGTTATTCTGGCCTGACCCCTGCATTGTTTGATTATTCTGCCTTGGATTTTACCTTTGCCTGAACAGAATTAAAGAAAAATTGTTCTTTTTACCCATGGAGTATTTCATTACACAGCGTTGTGACGTAATGTACAACATGGGGGATCTGCAGAAGAAGGAAACTGCCTTATACAGAGTGAAAAGGACAATGGAAAACAAATATGTACAGTAACCATGGGAGAAACCTTCACGTTAACAGGGCTCACATTAAATCAGGGGAATGCATTCACCATACTACACGTGTAGTTTGTTGAACTATTTGTATTTTTTATTTGTTTAAACCAAAAAACGGTACATTGATTATTCGCAAATATACTGTCCAGGATGTGTTTTCATTGAATTGATCACTGTCGCTACGTCCGACAACTTCATCTGGGCTTTGCTGTGGTATCAACAAGGCTTATGCTGTGACAGCTCTTCCTGATGAAATTTTATCAAACTTTTATAAAGCAGCAAATTTAGTGTCCGATAGAAGTACGCAAAAGGGGCTGCAATAAGCATTCAATTGCTATATTCAAGACATACAGGTGAAACGCAAGGAACATCCAAATAGAGGCTAAAGCATACTGGTCACAGAGTCTAGAAATGAACCTCCGCATATCCTACTAATCGAGACGGATGCTGGGACTAACAATATCAAGGAGCAACACTGTTCATGCAAAGCTGGGTAGGTCTCTATTCACTTCTATAATCGTTATTACAAATCAAACAGACTACGCGAGTATAACGTTGTGTTTATTAGCAGCGTGTGCTAGCGTATCGACAACAGTCTAAACAGTTAACAGGATTCGTGCATGAACAGGTATTTTAAATGTACAATAGGCAGTTGAGAATATTTTTTTTAATTAAAGCAGTAACGCATAGTAAGGATTTCCGTGAGTTCATGTCGACTTAAAAACACAATGTTGTTTATTATCCATTTTTATCCCACAAAGTGAAACTCTAATTTCATGTACTGTGGCTACAGTTTTTATACAGTATAACTTTTCACAAAGGATTAATACAGTATGTTTGTATTTTATGATTTCTGTGAGTTCATATGACTACTAAAAAAGTACAGTAAAGACAAACCCATTAGGAGCATTGTTTTTTTTAAGTGGTCTAGCACCACCCACAAGGAGAATAGAACATTTATTGGCAACTAAATGCACCGATTGGTGCCACAGTAAGAGAAACACCACTTTAGTGCATCTAAATCTGTACCTTTTCTCATGATTGGATGTGTCAGGACCCCGCCCCCTTGAACCTGTTTCCCTTTTCCTTGTGTTTCTATCCGCTGAACCTGGTTACAGGTATTCAAATCAACAAAATGACAAGGGTGCCCAATGTTATACCTGTCTTATTTCATTATGATGCATATTCCACATTTTCTGTTAATTCAATTAACCTTATTTCACTACCAAAATATTACTGTGTACTTCAGTCATTTGATAGATCAAAATAAAATTGCTGATCCAAAGACCCAATTATTTCTAAATGAAAATCATGGAAATTGTCAGGGGTGACTAAACTTTTGCATATGACTGTTTGTGAGATGTGAGAAGAGTGTGGTGTGGCTAGAGTTTAAAATTACGCTCTCTCTATATGTTTTGTTTACACGTTCTATGCCACATTAAGAGCATAGTAGATGTATTCATTGTGCCCTCCTGTTATTTATAGTTGAGTTCGATAGTTACCGTTGTTCTGTAACTCTAGTTCTATTAGTGGAGCGAGCCCCATAGGGGAGCTATGCTCCTAGTGGTTTACCCCTCCCGCGCACGCGGGTGCACCTGAAAAAATTTACATGCACGTCACTAACACCAGCCAATAGGGTGACTACGGCAATGCTGTAAGAGAAGGCCGAGACCGGCATTCTGCTCCCGATAAAAAGGTCTGAAGCCGACCTCCAAGGAACAGAGTAGAGCCCTGCATTTCAGCCCGAGCCCGACGGGCCCCGACTTATTTATGCCCCTAGGGCCGGGCTTCGGGCCAATTTTCACGTCATCTTTCCCATGCGGGCCGGGCCTCGGGCCTTTTTGGGGATGTACTTTTTATATTTTTAGACTTTAATAAAAAAATATGAGAAGTTTACTTCGAGAAAAACAAACATAGAAAGGCATTATATAATCTGTTTTTAACCTATCTTATAATTACACTGACATATGACTGACATGACAGTCTCACGCACGCAGACAGAAGGTTTCTCCTTGATTCACGTACACCAGGGGCGGCGGTTTGGTCGTGTTTGCCCCACCGTAGCACCACCATGGAATATTCACTGTGCTTAATTAGTTGTGGTTTTATGTGGTTTCGGTGGAGAGTATGTGAGCGAAGCAGAGTGGAAGCGGACCGAGGAGCGGAGCTGACCCAGTTTACCAGAGCGCAGAGCAATGTTTCAGTGTCCCAGAAGGCTCTCGCTCAAAATCGCTCCTGTAGCGCTTCACATACCGTAGGCAGGACAGCCTATTGAGCCTCTACCTGTGTAGGTTACTTGTCTAGTGCGTGTTGTTAATGTGTGATCATGGAGTTCGCTAAATAGTAATAAACTTACAAAACATACAGGTGCAAAATCAAGATTATACAAAAAAGAAAGGTGAGGTTGTATTGGTCACGATTAAACAGTTTTAGGCATGTCTGCATATTCCATATCTCTCGCAAGCACAATAAAAAAAATGAATCTTTTTTAAGTTTGTTAACATTTTAAGTTATCTCACAATATATATAGAAAATATTTGTAAAATGAGATTGCATTGTTTTGTATTAACAGTTGTATACTGTACTTTAAAAATGTTTTGTTTTTTCGTGTAACTACATGATGGTCACAGTCTCATGTTTATTTTAACAACGTTATAACAATTCAAGCCGATTTAGTTTCAATATTTCAGCGATTGACATACATGGTCACACAATGGATGGGTTTGTTAATATTAATATGACTTAAAGAATAATTGGAGCGATTTTGGAGTTAACTCCGTTAACTATCGCAGCTTGCACTCTCGCGCTCTCTCCGTCGATTGTTTAACTTTTGGAAACTACTGGAAAAAAGAATGGCCGTGTTCTTTGGTGCATTATGAGGTAAGATAACCTGAAAGTTTGTTTTTAATTTATTTTATTTGTTTAGGTTGTATGCTATTGCTCGTTTCGTTTTGCGAGCACTGTTGTAAGCAGCATGCCTGCCTCACTAGTATTTCAAAAATGTTGTTTTTCTCAATGTGGTTTAATAAATATATAAACATTTATTATATAAACTAACTGTCTGTGTGATATGCTAGAAGTGTTTTATATATATAACACTTCTAGCATATCACACAGACAGTTAGTTTATATAATAAATGTTTATTATATAAATATATATGGATATTATCGTAGCTAAGTAAAGTATTACCGTTGATTTGGGAGGCTAATTTGTTTACTCGCTGTCGGCTCGGCTGCTTGGTCGTCATTAAAAAAGAAATGCTCCAAACATTTGTCTAAATTAACTTAATTTAAGAAATTATAAGAAACATAGCTAACAAAACTGACGTTTTAATGGGTGCAAATAGGGCAGGCTGTCGCTGTGTAATGAAAAAAAATGGGCTCGGACTTGGGCTAATAATTTTGATGAACTGTCGGACACCGGTCGGGCTAGGGCCTGAGCATCTCGGGCCAAGGCCGGGCTCGGGCCTAGATTTGAGGCCCGTGCAGGGCTCTAGAACAGAGTAACAGGGCAAAAACCCTATGGGGCTCGCTCCACTAATAGAACTAGAGTTACAGAACAACGGTAACTATCCTTCTATATCATGGAGCTCCGCCCCATAGGGGAGCTATGCGCCTAGTGGTATAAGGCGGAGCTACGCGTAGTCAATGTACCCCTGATTACTCTAAAAACCTTGTGGAAACCAAAAGGCTGCACCTGAGGAAAATCAGAGCAACAGGCTGGTGCGTTGTAAAACAGCGCTACCTGGAATAACGTTACATATAATGAACGTAACACAAGCAGAAAACCAATTCACCAGCGCTCTCCCATAGAAGAGTGCTGAACAAAACATTCCCAGCCTCAACGTGTTCTAAGAGAAAAAACGTGAGCTGAGAAAACACACACACAAAACGAATCACGCAAAAACAGAGAGACATAATGTAGTGCCCCACACAAAAACCTCTCTAAAAAGAGGTTAGCATGAGGGGTGAAAAGACGACGTCTCCCTGAAAATTTTCAGGGGTGGGTCCCGAGCGAAAAGACAGAGTGACCTAGGTCACTCGAAGAGACATCCATCAGATAGAATTTGATGAAAGGCTGCTACGCCACAAGTGGAATGCGCCCTGACACCGACCGGCACCGGTAGGTTCATGGCTGTGTAGGCCTCACATAACCACTGTGCTAAGCGAGCCTTAGACAAAGGACGACCCAAGGCGGCGGAACCATGACACATAAACAGCTGTGGTCCGGTTCTTATCCGTGCCGTCCTGGACACATACAGGTCCAATGCTCAGGACACAGACAGCGTAATCTCTCCTCCCTGACGCTCAGAAAAGGCGGGGGGAGAAAGCTCTCAGCTCCAAAACACGTGACCTGTAAGTGGTCTTAATGATTTTGGGAAGAAAAGCTGGGTTAGGTCTCAGCACTGCCTTACTGTTATCACCAGTAATGATGAGACAGTCAGGGTGAGTGGACAAAGCACACAGATCACTCACTCTCTTAGCTGAAGCTAGAGCGAGAAGCAATGCTGTCTTAATGGATAGCATGCTCAAGGGCAGCCGATCCAATGGTTCAAACGGCGGGTTTTGAAAGGCCTCCAAAACCACAGCCAAATCCCACTTAGGCATCCTCGATCACACAGCGGGGCGCAACCTGTAGGCTCCTTTTAGGAAACGTGTCACTAAGGGGTGTGCAAAAACGGTAGACCCACTGAAACCATTGTGACACGCTGAAATCGCTGACACATACACTTTAATAGTGCCAGGTGATTTACCGTCCTCCAGCAGCTTTTGGAGAAATTCTAAAATAGAATTTACCTCGCAGCACTGTGGATCGAGAGTGCGTGCTGAGCACCAGCCTGCAAAAAGCCTCCACCTGCAGGAGTAATTCCTAGAGGTGGAGACAGCGCACTGAATGGTTTGAATAACCCTGTCAGACAGACCAGTACGAGTCAGCCTCTCCCGTTCAGGGGCCAGACCCATAAAGGTTGTGTGAGAACGGGGAACGATTGTATCGTCCCTCTGGCCTGAAGCAAGGCATTCGGCCAGTGGAAGATGCGCCACGGTGGGGCAGACAGCATCGTCATTATCTCCGGGAACCAGGAAGCACCTGGTCTCTCTGGAGCCACCAAAATTACTGTCACTCTCTCCTCCCAAATTCTCTGCATGAGGCACAGTAGGCCATTTGGGGTGTGCGAACGCGTCTACCCCTAATGGGGGACAGTCTGCGCATCTCAGCGAGAACCACAGAGGGCAATGTGCATTCTCTGCTGATGTGAAAAGATCCACATTTGCTCTGCCGAATCTGTTCTAAATCACATGAATCAGATTCGAGTGGAGAGACCATTCGACATTAGGTCCGCCCCCACATTCAGGCGGCCTGGTATGTGACACACCGTGAGGGATCGAACATGAGACCGGTCCCACATCCATAAATCGATCGCTAGGCGATGGAGTGGGGGTGATCTCACCCCTCCCTGTCGATTTATGTAAGCTATCGTTGTGCGATTGTCCGACCAGACGCGCACATCTCTGTCTCTCACCAAGCTGAGACACGGAGTTCAGAATCATCCGAAATGAGTTTGGGGCCCTCGCCGCCGCTGACCCCCCCATAGGGGAGAGGCTAGCCCACGGGGGGGCGATTCCGAAAGGGCATGGGGGAGGGAGAGCAAGGTCTCCCCTCCTCCATCCTCCTGTCCTCACTCCCAATTCCAGGAGGAGAAATCGAAGTGATGAGGCATTTTCTCTTACTCGGCATGTCTATCCTGTCACACGAGAGAGAAAAACCGCTGCGCTTACCACCAGACAGAGTGTATGGGGGAGCCCCTCCGGCTGGTGCGACCAAGACGGGACGAGGGGTCTAGACGGCCGCTGCTGACCGCTCACGGAGGGTAGAGGTTCCGGAGCCGGCACAGTCACAGGTGGGACCAGCTGGGGTTGTGGCTTGCGCCTCTCCCGATGTCGCTGAGGTCGTTGACCAGCGGGTTTGGGAGTAGCAGCCGCTCTAGGTCTGGCAGAGACGTAAGCGGAGATTGAGGGCGCCGTGTGGCGTCGCTACAAAGGGAAAGCTCTGGCCAGAGCTTTTATGTCTGCCTCTTCCTTAGCCACACGCTCCATGACGTCGTCATCGGCGGGCCGACCAAACAGGGAGTCTGTGGAGAAGGGGGCATTAATCAGGGTCATCTTCTAGGTGTCACTCAGGGCTGTTCCCGACAACCAAAGGTGTCGCTCCGCCACTGCAGTGATGGCCATGGTGTGGCTGGAGCAACAGGCTACCGCCTCGGCCATCTTAGAGGTGGCACAGGCAGCCTTGCCCACCTCCTGGATCTCGCTTGCGGTGAAAGATGACTTTCCAACTGCCAGAGCAGCGATAGCCGAGGAGAGGAGAGCGATGTTTGAAGCCGCTCCTCCGGCTTTAGCGGCGAGAATGTATGACCTGTCCAACCAGGATGAGGTCAATCTGTCCTTCGCCTCTCGGTGCTGGGGTCTCCTGTCCACCAACCATGCAGATGACCCTCTGGCAAAATGGGGGGCCAGCGACGCCTCCAGTGGCTCGACCCTACCCGCCACGTTGGTGAAGGGGAGCGAACCCTTGACCGGGGCAGCGGACTGAACCGGAGCGGCCCAAGAGGCCTCCAGAAAGCCTGCCAGGCCAATCATAGGGGGTGAAGGGGGTTCCTTCAAAGCCACAGGCTTAGCATAAAAGGTATTACCCCAATTCCCGCCCACCGCAGATTCCACCAGGGGTGGGTAGGGTATGCTGAGCCTCGCCGCAGCCTTCCGGAAGATGGCAGGAAGGTACTGGCGAATGGAAGTCGCGGGCTACTCCGGAGTAGGCGGTGGAGCAGCGACCTCAAGTTCCTCCTCGGAAGAAGAGTCTTCTCCCTCGGAATGGGAGGAGTCAGAGCAGGACGGGAGCTCGACATGAGCTGCCAGTTCAACTATGTCCTCTGGGGCCATTTCGCAGTCTAAAAGACGGCCGCAGGCTCCACAGGTCTCCTCCTCACCCTCCTCCTCAGACACAGGAGCCATAATTACCTCCGCAGCCTCTGGGGAGGCGCAGAAGCAAAAAAGGCCTCACGTCTCTGCCTGACCTTAACAGGTAGCGCCGCACACACGCCACACGCTACAGAGGGTCTCAGGGCCGCCCGGGCATGTTCAACGCCCAGGCAGAACACACAGCAACCGTGCGTTTCTCCGTCAACAGACAGGCGGTGGCAGCGGCAGGCAAGAGGTTGCGGGTCCACGGGAAAGGACATAATAAGAATAAAGATGAACTGACGACGTGACAAACAGTACGAATCACGACTAAAAATCGTTCATAAAAGGTGCAGCTAAGTAGTGTCGGCTGAAGACGAAAGGGAGCAGAATGCCGGGCTCGGCCTTCTCTAATAGCATTGGCGGTCACCCTATTGGCTGGTGTTAGTGACGTGCATGTACATTTTTTCAGGTGCACCCGCGTGCGCGGGAGGGGTAAACCACTAGGAGAATAGTTCTCCTATGGGGCGGAGCTCCACGATATAGAACATGTGTATGCTCTGTACCTGTCTGTGTCTTAAAGGAGCATAGTATTCTACATATACATTATCGTATGCACTCGCTGCACTTGTTAACCTGCAACCACATACAGTTGTATACTTCCCAGATTATCTATATTAAATATAAACAAACCATCTACCTGCCTGGGTCTCCCTCCTCAACACACCATTAATCCATGACAGGTGTAGTGATTCATGGGGTATAGTCTGCCCACTGTATCGAGAAGGGTCCAGCTGTGGCCTGTAGCCGCTCAGGCCACGCCCCTGCTCACGCCACACCTCTGCTCACGCCAAGCCCCTTGACTAACCTTAGTAGCTAGCGCTAGTTAGTATGTCGCTACTGTAGTAGCACACTATAATGATTACATCTCCATGATGGTCTAAATACATCCATTGTTTGTTTTTCGTTAGTGAATACTTTACACAATAAACGGTGTGGAGTGAGCGGTGACAGTTTGTTTGTGTTGTCGTAGCAACCGGTAGCAACACTGCACGTTCATGAGCACAAGAATAGTTTGTTCTCTTAATACATCCAATGTTATAAGTGGCGAACTCTCCATTTCAATGTCAAAAAATATTCACTAACATCAAACATTACTTTTTTGTTGCTCCTTACTGTTTAAATGCTTATCTAAATAAACTATGGATGTAAATGGACATGTGCACTAGCCGTTTTAATGTCTAAAAATATTCACTAACATTAAACATTGTGTTTTCATTGTTCCTTATCATTTACACGCTTATCTAAATAAACTATGGATGTAAATGGACATGCCCACTAGCAACAGTTTGTTCTTCTTGTCGTAGCAACCGGTAACAAAACTGCGCGATCATGAGCTTCTTACTAGTATAGTTCGTTCTCTTAATACATCCAATGGTATACTACGTGGCGAACTCATTAACACTGGGTTTTATTGTCCAAACATATTCACTAACGTCAAACATTATGTTTTCGTTGTTCCTTATCGTTTACATGCTTATCTAAATAAACGATGGATGTATTTAGACAACCAATGTGATGTAATCATTATGTCGTGCTACTGTAGTATCTACAGTACATACTACCTAGCGCTAGCTACTAAGGTTAGCCAAGGGGCTTGGCGTGAGCGGGGGGCGTGGCGTGAGTGGCTACAGGCCGCAGCTGGACCATATTGACTGTATCTGTGGAAATTTTGAATGGTTCTGATGTAAGATTCTATCACCTTTAGGAGAAACTGTAGAGTACATTTAACATGCCTTATGTCTGACAATGTCCTATAGTGCAGCAGATTAATGGCATATTTCAAGAGAATTGTTCAAATTCGTATACAAGCATGAAATTTGGCACAGATACTCTCTAAGGGTCACTTTTTGGGAAAAATGTGTTGGCCATTCAAAAGTTCAACATGGCCGCAATTTCTCTTGAATCCTTACATCAATTTTTCAAATGGTGACGCTATTGTCAAATGTGGTAAAAATATTCTTCAAGGAACATTCTTATGGAAGAATGTGTGTGCCATATAGATATACATAATAATAAAGGCTAGATGTCTTGTCTGCGCTGCTGGCCAATGGAGGTCAATGTCCGCACCTTGGCGGCCATCTTGCCACAGTCAGCTTGCTCGTAACATTGTGTTTTAATGGTTTACTTTTTAAATAACCATACCTTGCTCAATTTTCTACCAATTTTCAAATGGTATGTTTTGTTATAAAGATCAGAGATGTTTAAAGCTTATGAGTAATTAGAACCATGGACTTCCATATGAAAATAACATTGAACAGAACAGATAGGTGCAATGAATATGCACATGCACAAGGTATTACTTTTATTTATGTTAAATCAATATATAGGCTACTAAAACTCAGTGTACAGAATGGCAACATGAGATATATATATATATATATATATATATACAGTGGGGCAAAAAAGTATTTAGTCAGCCACCAATTGTGCAAGTTCTCCCACCTAAAAAGATAAAGAGAGGCCTGTAATTTTCCTCATAGGTACACTTCAACTATGAGAGACAAAATGAGAAAAAGAAATCCAGAAAATCACATTAATGAATTTATTGGTAAATTAAAGCTGCAAGCAACCATTTGCGGGGCCAAGCGCAAAAAGAGGATACGACATGCCAACATGGCTAGGAGTGGCAGACCAACTGTAGCATGAAATAATTGGAGACATTTAAATATGAATGTAGGCATAATGTGTGAAAAAGTCATATACAGTCACTAATAATATAATTTGATGGGTGGTAGCTTTTGACCAGCAGGGGGAACTCTTTCGATACAGAGCATAACAGCCTCAGGTCATGCTTGTGATAAGATATACCAAGTTTGGTCTGAATGAGAAAGCGTTGTGGAGATACAGCCTTACAGTACAGCTGTATTCGCAAGCGTTATGTTAAATTTGTTTGCGTGTTATTCGTTAACAGTTGGGTTTATTAAAAAGTTTCTAATAACTTTTTGTCGACATAAGCTAAAGATGATCTGTTTCATTTTTTTGTGAAAATCTGAGAAATGGCCTAGGAGGAGTTCGAAAAAGTAGTTTTTTTCTGAAAATTCAAAATGGCGGGAAAACTATCATGGCGGAAAATGACGTCATAGGGTGCAATGGAATCGTCTTGAGCTAGGGAATCAGAGGAAAAACATATTTTATTTCTAGCCCTTATGGTTGAAAAGTTATTAGTATCAACAACACCCAGTAATAAACATTTGAACAATTAATTTGACCAATAGGTGGCGCTGATCTGGTGCTGGTCAGAACCTCTCAGGCTCCTTCGAGGTATCATACTGATGATCCATACCAAGTTTAGTAACGATACGTTCATGCGTTCAGAAAATATAGCATTTTAGTATAAAATTCAAAATGGCCGACACCTAAAATGGTCAACATGTTAAAGTTGGGATGATGCCCTGGATCTAAAGACATTTTTTATGTTTTTTTGACAAAACTGTCAGAAATGATAAGCTAAAATAGCTAGTTTTCAATATCTCCGGACCAGCAGGTGGCGCTGCTACAAAACATAGCATGTAACCTCAGGTCATGCTTGTGATCACATGTACTAAGTTTGGTCTGAATACAATAAATCGTTGCGAAGATATAGCCATACATCTGTTTTCACCATCGCTACGTAAAAGTTGTTTGCGTGTTATTTGATAATGGTTGGGTTTATTAAAAAAGCTTCTAATATTTTTTTGTCTGCATGGCCTGAAGATGATCTCATTCAAATTTCGTGTAAATCGGAGAAACGGCCTAGGAGGAGTTTGAGCTAGGGAATCAGAAAAAGAAAAAAAATACTCTAGCACTTATAAGTTATAATACTTAGCACAATAAGTAAAGATTTGGACAGTTGGTGGAGCTAGAGGGATTGATTTAAAGACTCCAAATTTGCTATGGTGACATTTCAGACTGTCCTCCATCTGTATGCCAAATTGTATGACTTTCCCACAAGCGGTTCTATGGGCTGCCATAGACACCAAGTCGGAAGAAGAATAATAATTATTATTATTAATTTTACCACTAGGTGGAGCTGTTTCGAAACTTCTCAGGCTCCTTCAGGGCATTGTACTGATGACCAGTGGTGGGCCGTCAGGGCCTGCAAGGCCTTCTCTGCAGGCCCAAAGATAATCAGAATCAGAAATGTATTTTTGTACTTCTTTAATATATTTTTTTATTTAATATATTTTTCAATAATATATATTTTACAAAGTTCATTTAAATTAGTCTATATGGTGATTTCATTGCTACAGTACGTTCTTTTCAGTTGCCT
>JACXGM010020516.1:0-17761 GCA_016801145.1 Umbra pygmaea | reverse complement strand
ATACAAAATGGAGTGATCAGGTGTGGTGAATAATGATAATTGAGTCCGGGTATGGGAACTGTAGTTCTTAGGAGGTATGACTAGGGAAGCTGTAGTCCACAGGAAGTAGAACTGATGTATGGGAAGTGTAGTTCTGAGCGGGATGGAATAGGGAAGTGGCAGTGTCCAGGGAAGGGGAACTGGGAATCGTTACAAGTACACTCTAAAAAAATAGTCAGTGGCTTAGTGAATATCACAATAAAAAACAACTATACTATTTCAATAAAATCTCTGAATATCAGTTAAGTGATTGTTTTAGTTTAAATAAAGGCATACATATTCAACAGTTAATTTTGTGTTGAATTTGCAATTATTGTTTAGGTTTATTTCACAAATTTGTTTAGTATTTGCCCAACAAATGGAGTGCAGATGGCTCAGTGGTAAGAGAGGCAGACTTGTAGTCAGAAAGTTGCCAGTTCAATTCCTGACAAAGCAAGTTGTTACTCAATTTTTATAAGAGTTTTTCACCTGAGATTTTACGTAGATTTTCTAAATTTTATATGTTATTATACTAAATCTAGTTCTTTAGATCTACTTAATTTTTCAAATGTACATTTACAATATTCACAAATTATATTTACTTAATTTCACAGCTTTTTTAATTTACTCAATATTTTTAAGTAAAAAAAATTTTCACCAATAATATTGAGTACAGCACAGTAAAAGTTTTTAGAGTGTACAAAGTATTATATGGACTTGCACCTGGTTATCTCTCTGAATTGGTCCTACCGTACAGTAAATACCTACATGTACACTACGGTCACAAGACACAGGCCTCCTTATTATAACTAGAATTCTAAAACAAACAGCTGGCAGTTGGGCTTTCTCATAAAGAGACCCATTTCTGTTGAATGACATACCAAAACATTTTAAAAGTGCAGACTCAGTCTCCACTTTTAAGCAATTATTAAAGATTCATCTCTTTGGTAGGGTCTAAAACTGGTAGGGTTTAAAACTGAGTAGTCTGGGTTTTTAAAACATCAGTTAGGGCTGTAAGGCAAGTGATATGAGATTGGGTCTGTATGTTAACCCCTCTTTAGCTTGTCCTTTTAAATGAAAGTTGTTGCTAAAATAAAAATGTCAAATTATACTCTTTCAATATATATTTTAAATGTGTTAGGGCTGTCAGGCAAGTGATATGATACAGGGTGCATGCGTGATAACTCCCAGTTAAGCTTGCCTGTTAGATTAAATTTAAACCATAATTTTTTTATAATACATGCCATAGGGCTGGCAGCTATTATGCCTCCACATCCTATTGCAATGGGGCCTAGTTTATAGTACAGGCTTCATTCTTTTGGATGGAGGATGAGTATCAATCTGCATTCTATGCTGAGGTACTGCTGATTTACGGAATGCCCCATCTAATCTGTTTGGTGTCCTGTTGAATCCTCGGACGATGATCAGGACGACCTGAGTTATTGGACCACAACGCAGAACTACCCGGCTTGATGATGACCTTGTCCAAAGCCACTGCCACTGCTCACAGCCCACCTGGCTGTCCTTGTTCCTGTATACCTGCTGGTGCAGCTGATCTGGATCTGTCTAAAGACTGGACACAGCTCACATGAAGATTTCAACACTCGGACCAGGCCCCTGGACTACTCACAGGACCTTAATGTGTACTGATAAACAGCTTAGCCTTAATTGGCTATGCACTGTTAAAATTTACACCCGGCACAGCCAGACAAGGAATGGCTACCCCACTGAGTCTGGATCCTCTCTAGGTTTCTTCCTGGGAAGCAAATTACATCAGAGTTTTTCCTAGCCACTGTGCTTCGATTTTGCATTGTTGCTTGCTCTTTGGGGTTCTAGGCCGGGTGTCTGTTAAATCACTTGGCGACAACTGCTGATGTAAAAAGGGCTTTATAAAATAAATGTGATTGATTAACAAAATAATAGTAATCATGATAAAACAATAAAGCAATAATACAAGGATATCACTAAAGCATAAAAAAGTTTTGGCTCTACTAATAAGCGTATTACTTTTCATTGGCCTTGTCTTAGGCCTAATGGTGACAAAATTAGATTCCCTGACTTTAAATTCAAGCACTGCCTGTAGTTAACAGGGGAGGACCCTAGGATTCATGACTGTGGCCCAGATCTAACGACCACAGTTGGAGAGTTACCAAACTTGGTTGATGCTTCTTTATGCCAATAGCCAATGTGGTTGCCAGAAAAATGTATTTATTAAAGAGCCTTGGCAGAGTGTTGGAACTGGAGGAACCTGTGCTGCATTTGATATTAAAAAAATATGGATTTGATGCTGGGTCTGTTTAGCATACAGTGGTCTAGACCTCTTGTTAAGGTAAATTACACAATGAACTGTACGAAGTACCAGGATGTTTTAGCAAACAAAATGTTTAGCTCATTGTCTGTATTGTTTAATTTATACGCTTTTGTATGAAGCATGCCAATCATTTTGTGGGTGAATAAAGACATTACCTTTGCTAAAACCAGAGGGGTTTTAGCAAACAAAATAAAGAGTTGTTAGGTTGCTGAGAGAGAATCTCCCTCCACCTGCTACAATTGCAACAGTGTGATCCAACACCCAGGACTGACAATAATATTCAACAGGTGGAAATACAGACATATACAGTAGCATCAGTAAAAGTGGCCAGAAGATTCTGACCTTAGGAGATTAACCTGGCAAGAGTAGAGCATGAAGCTGCATTTCAGGCCCAGAGAGGAAAGCAGGGCAGTCAGAATCTATTGAGTAATTGGTCTAGCTCACACTCAGCTACAATGCGTGGCCAGCAATCTAATCTCAGTGTTACCAAGCAATGAGAGTGTCCTGGGATAATAACCGCAGCTACAGGGAACAGATGACCATACTAATAGCTGTAAGTGGCCAGTGTGTAGACCCTGACACTGTATGTGACAGGGGAGTGAGGTCAGAGATGGGCTAGAGAACAGGGGCATTTAGAAGTCTGCGGGTTAATCGGATCACTTATTGAGCTGAGCTGCAGTTCATCTTTCATCGCCAGGCAACACATACTGCAATCGATAGGTTAAATTATGTTTCCACTTTGTGAAAAATGTAGCAAAGAAAGGCATTGTGAATGCATCAGGATGGATGAGGTCAGTCTAATTTCATTAATCCACAAAAATCTGTCCCTTATGCTTCTCCCTGGATTACAGGTTAGCTGTGTTTTAATTCTGACTCATACCCGGCCAGCAAACATGACCCCATTGGCCTCATGTGGCCAATCAGCATGGACTTGCCCACAGCAATCCCATATCAGAAGACATTGGGCTAGCCCACAACAATCCCAATAAAAGGTAGCCCGGACACATCCCACAAGGGGCCAATATTTTAGTATGAATTTGGGCCACATCAGTTCTGTGAAACAGGTGAAAATCCCAAATGTTGTCCAAGGTCTCCGGAGGTAAGCTGGGACACATTCTCGACAGATGCCCCCATTGACGAGGCAGGAATAAATGCAGATGTTACGGCAATTAGTTTTTGGCGCCCTATGCAGTGACGTCAAAGTCTGAGATTCTGAAGTCTACCGGGCACCATCTTGTAAACAACGGACCATCACCAGCGAAGCTAACGAGTTACGTTATTCATTAGCGGTAGCGTTACAGTAAAATTAAATAAATGCAGTACATTTTATTGCAAGACTATGGACAGAAATGGACTGAGCGGTGGTTGCCGAGTTACCTGCCCCATTCTACGAGGAATTACTTTAAAACAGAAAGGTCTGCTGCATCTGGATTTATTGGGTCAGGCTGAGAGCACCAGAAGTACAACTATATGTTTTATGTTTTGTGTTATCCAAAAAAACTACCAATATAGACACATGATTGACCTATCTCGAGCCAGCAAAAGACCTCCTCACACAAATCGTTCAGTATTCCATGTTATTGAGCGACAAGATCCAACACAATGCAAACGCTGCATAAGGTATTTATTTTATGTCCACTCCAGGTGGCAAAGCAGCAAAGAAGATACCCTTTGATGTTATGGTGGAACACATAAGACAGAAGAGGAGAGACCAGGAGCTCTGACAGCATGCGTCGTCAGCTAGATCTGGTAGCAGCGAGTGAGCTCAATGGCTTGAAATCGTCTCATGCTGTCTCATGAACAACTGGCAGAGAACAGAATGTGCTGGTCTGACTTTTAAACAACACAATACTACTGTGTTTAACAATTAGGCCTGTGCACTGATGATCTAAAATGGAATACGCAGGAAACCCACATACTTATGTGAAGTGCATATTCAAGTCTTTTCATAGACAGAGATATAAATATCTGTGAAGAAAGAGGTAAGATCTAAAGATGCAACAACTACCATGGGATTCTAATATGACTGGGATAATGTCTTGTTTTTGCTGCTATTCAGTGGAAGAAAGTGGACAACTAATGTTAAATGAAGAAAATATATGTGCTTATAAAATCGTAATATTATTATTATTATTTATTATGTGGTGTCCAGATGAATATTGTTGTTGACTTACAATTTTGTGACCTGAAATATTGAAATAAGATACTGGTACCCGTGAATGTCTGAATCAGCCTGCAGTCTAATTTATTTAGCTTACTTGCATACAGTTTGGCTTGACCTCACTATGAAAAGTGAATAGGATTTATAATTTTAGGCCATTTAGAGTATCCTATATGTAGTAGGAAAATCTAGGTATTAACCACTGAGGGATGGATGCTGAAAATAAATCATTTTGGTTGAATAGTTGTTTAAAATATGTTGAAAAGATGTCCTTGAAATTACTTTGCTCAGCGGGAAGAAACATGATTGTATTTCTACTTTTCTTCGAGTAAAGATATTAGAGAAAAGAAGATTGTCAACACTGTCAACACTGTTACTCTTATACCTCTTATACCTTTTATTTTTTTGTTTTGAAGTTACATTTAGTATTTTCGTTTTTTTATAATTTTCTTTTAACCAAAATAAACTTTCCCCCAAAGGTAGAAGGCAAAAGGTCAGCAAGCATGCTTTCTTTTTAACGCCTCAACCCAAACAGGATCAGAGCCAGACGGTCTGTCACTGCTCAAACCGTGGCAGGTTCCAATCAGAACCTAATTGATTGATTGCTAGTTTTTGATGTGTGCAGTTCTCCCAGACAATGACATAATTTCCCACCAATCACCTGTCTTGTTTTCTGTTCATGATTATCAGCTGTCAGCAATCCATTCATAACTGTGTGTATTTAATTACTGTGTTTCCCATTGTCATTGTGGGTTATTGTTACTTGTATGGTGAGCCTCTGCCTGTTTGAGCAGTAATTTATAAGGCTGCCTTAGCAGCATTTGTTCTTGTGTTAATCCTTTTATGATGTTCTACAGGTGTGTATACTTCACTCTCCCATTTACCACCACGATAAGAGTGCTATGAGTATTAATTCAGAGAAAGTTTAAATAGATGTACACTCAGCCATTGCTCATCAGTATCATACTACATTAATGTACTAGTGAGTATTCATCCTGAGAATGATTAAATCTATGTAAACTCAGCCAAACATCATTCAAAGTTGTACATGTACTGTAGAGTGAGTGATTGTCACCTTGTGGGCATAACAGTTTGTTATTTTAAGCATCACTGTCGCCCGTATTATTATATAGCCGATAATGGCTTAGTTGTTTGCTTCTATATGTGTGGTCTACAATAAAGTGAGTCCCGTTAATTCCTGTTATCGTCTCCTGCGTTCTGTCCACCACACTCATCATTACACAGTATCTGCTTCAGAATGAGAATTCCAGGTATGAGGAGGTCAAGGGTCATTGAACTACAGAGGATCAGCTACCAGAGTCACATGATGTCAGATACTCACAGATGAATATTCTTTACTGCCATATCAATAGTCAAAAGAAGAATGAGGTGATACTAAACACACCAAGGACATGTGAAAAGCTTGAAGATGCTTACATTTTACTTCTAATCTAATGTCTGTCTGTCTTTATATTCCCAACATTTTTTTGAGTGTATATAATGATAAGGACCTGGAAATAATCATGTTGGAAAAGCATTCAAATATGGAATTAGAAATTGAATCAGTTTCAATGAACTGTCTTAAGGAAGTCTTACATCAATTCTTCATCAAATCTGCGCAGAATGGAGATGGATCTTAATCAAGTTGTTTGTTGTTGTTGTCTACACAGTAAATGCAGAGCAACACAAGCGAGCCCAATTAGAGCCTAGGGGTAATTGCTCTAAAACAGGACGCTTCAAATCCATAATTTCTGTTTCCCCAGTTGGACATAATACGTTTGAATCCTATAGGAATCTTTAAGAAACACTAATGGAAAGAAAAAAAAACACCCCAGTCGGGCGTTAGTCACGCTTGGCTGGAGAAAACTCTTTCAGCTTCTGCCTAGCATCTCTTTATCTATGAGGAAGCGATTTTCTGCACTAAAGCTTGCAGGGAAGCCATCCCTCCCAAGTGGGGTTACCGAGCAATGAACGGTGCTCAGACACTCAAGGCAGAAGGGAAAAGAAAACAGAAGTGTTCCCGCTTTAAGGCACATCGGGGACCTGAATGGGCTTTTTATGACACTTCAATCCCGTCCATTGCCTGTTAACCTGATGCTGTGCATTGTATCAAGGGATCCTAGGAAAAGAATTGCAGTAGAGGGATCGACAACGCTGCACAGCAACCGCTTAGTGTAGATGAACATCCTCAAAGTGGAGCAGGCCAAATGTGCTGAGCAGAGCAACGTAGCAGTTAGCCTTCCAACCAGGGGCAACGGTTGGCTTCGATTGGGTCGTTTAGGCTCACAGATTGGGGAAAGTGTCTGAAAGCCTGTCCTCTTCATCTTTCCCGTGTCAATGTCAAACGATCATCAGATTTGTCTGTTCTCTCATAGCGAGCTGCCTACATTGATAGTGAGTGAAATAAATGTGGTGACAAAGACAGATTACAAGGCGCTCAGCCCAGACACAAGGCAGTCCAGGCCGTCAGTCATGAATAAAAGCATCTGTGGGTACACGGTAATCACATCCAAGTAAATTCATTTCAGGTTGATATTCCAGCTGCAGTGTATATTTCTTCGCGAGACTGGGAATTTAGACACAATGAATAAGGTAATAAATAAAGCAATGGAATACAGGTGAGTGAGGCGGGTGAATAATGGCCTGCGTGAATTACAGCAAGGTCACTCTGAATGAGAGTCAATGATCCTTGTGCACAGAAAAGGGATTCCATGATTTCTAAAGAGGCAAACTACATTATGGCTGGACCAAAAATACAGTCTGCCATATCCATTAAATCTAGGGCCAGGAAAAATCTATGCACGTGGAATAGAAATTAATTCAATTTAAAATATACATTGTTGGACCTCTAAAAGCATTGACAATACAACCTTGCAATTTCCCTTTGAACCAAATCATAAAAAGCAATAGATTAACCTACAATATATACTGTACAGTATATTCAATAGGTTTACCTACAGTATACATTCAGAAAGTTTACCTACAGTATATACATTCAGGTTTACCTACAGTATATATTCAGAAGGTTATTATCAAATTTAAAAATCTTTGGAAGGCTGGGGTGAAGGTCCCCCTGTTCCTACGCCCTAGATTTTAAAATAGTATTATTGCTATCGAAATACACTGACATGCACACCCAAAGTTTCTTGCTCGATTTTTTAATATTTTAAATAGACCACCATATTTCTTTGTACAAAGAAGTATGCCACAGTTCTGAAAACCCATCTTTGTACAGAGAAAATTGTGGCTTGAAAGCACAGCTTGTATGCGGTTCAGAAAGATATTGGTCTGCTGAGTGTATTTCAACACCACACCCCCACCCCAACCTCCGCATAGAGCAAGCCGCTTTGTCCATTAGCAACACTATGAGCCGAATTGCTCTGAAGGTTTTCAATTCATCATAAAAGCGGAGGACATTCGAAGAAACAGATTGGTGCTGAGTGATTTGGGTAAAATTAAAATGCAGTTTGTTTGAGGTTAGATTACTGGATAAATGATTCTGGTGACAAGTGCTGTTTCTACTGAAGAGAAGGAAGAGGAGGAAAAGGAGGAAGAGGAGGACGGTTGCCTATAGCTGTGTGTGCATGTGCGTGTGTGTGATTGTGTGTGTGACTGTGCGTGTGTGTGTGCTGCAGGCACTCTCTGTAAACATAAATGTATATAGAGCCAGCTCACTCCATCCTATGGATGATCAAAAGTTTTGATTCTGAAGCCTGAACTCCAAACGTCCAGATGAATTTACTGGCTGGGTGTAAGCAGTAAGCAGCCCCTGGCAGAGACAGGATTCTGTTCATCAGTAATGTAGTGGAGGTGGGGAAATCTGCTCTTGACAGCCGCGTAGTGATAAACAGCACAGGGGATCTGAGTCTGGGCTAGGAAGGCCCTGAGGAATTCAACACGTGCAACTTGAAGGAAGGAAAAGCAGCATTTCAGTACCGAAACTGAAATGAAATGAACTCAGGGTCCCCTGCATGCACAGCTCAGAGCGCACACGCTACAGTGATATCCTATCTCAGAAGTGCCACGGAGTATTTGAGTCGCGCTTTGTTTCAGGGATAGAAAACTCCCCACTGTCATTTTCACTCAACTGTGAGCCACGGCGCTATCAGGCCTCCCCCTAGTCGCCTGATATTGTGACGAACAGCAGCAAAAAAGTTCAGTCAGATAATTACTGCTCGCTGCCTCTGGTTTTGCTGAGAAAAAGCTTTTCAAAGAGTTTCCCTGTTTTTATGGCCGGACATAAAATAAGGACTTGCATCATAAAATGTCTCTATACTCCACCACCATGGCAGTGTTTAAAGAGCTGTCTCCATGGAACATCACTCTCTGGTGAAATATGAAGCAGCACTGGCCAAGGTCACATAGCTCATACGCAGAAACTAAATCGTCTACCGGGGAGATTCACAATCAACCACGTCTTCTTCCTCTACTTTGCCATAGCATTTCAGACATACCCTGTCTTTGCTGTTCTTTGAGACGCTAATTGAACTGAGATGTGCCATTGAGGAGTAGTACCATCTACAGTATATTCGGTAGTCATAATGGGGTCTTTAGCTTGCATTGATACTGCAACCATAGGTAAGCAGCAGTTGTGGGTTGTACAAAGACATTCAGTAGACTTGTGTACTTTCAAATTAAAGCCTTCAGAATCTATTCCTCATTTTGGAAACCATCCAGTTATTCTGATGAGAGGTACTGGTCAATCTCTTATTTATTGTGACTTCAACATACAGTACATCAACATATAGTGCTGCTTGAAAGTATGTGAAATACGATCTCAAAAAGTTGTGAGCTCCATCAGTCTACCGTGAGGAAAATAATTTACAAATGAAATCGTCATGTTAAATGCTCTTCATTTGTAAATGTAAAATTGTAAAAATTCAAAAACGTATTTTTCAGGGTCAGGTTATAGCCAATCAATGTTGCTATACATTAGTCTATGGACATAACCACGGCAAATAATTTTTTGTGGAAAAATACATTTTGAAATATTGGATTGTATGACTTCGACAATCGACTAGTGTGGACTTCACTGGAAAACTGAAAATAAACGTAAGGTATGTACACTGGCTGATTTGTTAGATTCGCTGTGTTCACTATAAGCAATCACTGCACATGGCTATATGCACTAGTAATGACAATTTAAACATCTTAGAGGCTAAAAGCACATTTTAAACCTTGCTCCGTAAATGCGTAACGTGTGTAAACGGGAGCAGGGGGATAACACATTTTAGGCAATACAGATTGTTTGAGTTATTCTCGCTAATGACAGGACTCCAGATATCCAAAGAACAGAGCTACGTTTTGAAATCGCCCAGAATTCTTTTCATTCTCTTCTTTCGAAGTGGCGCAAACAATCATTTTAGAGAATAATGAAGAATATAACCTTTATTCTCACCCAGCAAAGATGTTATCAGAATATTGGTGCAATCTATGCACCGATCACTCTGGGGAACCGTATGAAAGGAGCATGCTACATTTAATTTACAACAGTAAATGACATTATATGTAGATTAAGTGGTCAAAGTAAGTTATTGTTTACCTGCTATTTCATAAAAGCCATCTATAATAGACTGCGTGAGAAAGTGGCCTGGGAACACAAGTGGATCGCATAGCTCTCTTAGCGCACCGAGCTCCAATGGATCTTCATTCGAGAATTGATTTGTCAGTAGGTGATGGTTTTGTTCATGTTGACCTGTTATCTTGACGTTAACCTGCTCTGGAGCAGATTAGGTGTGCAGCATAAGTAAGTGAACCACCGTCGTGACATTGAAAACCAAGGGTTCAATCTGAAGTTAGCTCACTAACCCCGAATCCTGCCCCATAGTATAGGCCTCGGGTTTGGCATCTTACAATGCATCTTGCTGTTCACTTATTTTTCTACCTCCAATAATGAATTTTATGTTTTTTTTCTACTGTACAAATGATTTCCTCTGAACTGACATATGGAATTGGTAAATATATACCTGGATCTGGTTAAATAAAAATGTCATAGTGAACACTAAAAACTAAAAACCTTTTATAGCACCTTTTGTAATGTGTACAAAGACTGGAGTACTATTCTATATCTGGAAAACGTGTAAGGGCTCATTCTCTCACCCTGCTTCCTATATAAAAAACAACTGACAAATGACATTATTTCTTTGTGACAAATGATGACAAGTTTTTTGTCCTATAAAAAACTGTAAATAAAAGGCAGTCTGAATAAAGCTTAGTGGTTCGGCAAGTTCTATTCATGAGCTTGCCTTGACTGAAAGCTCTTCGAACTTGTATGTACATACTAGAGAGTTACTTGCACTGAGCAGTGTAGCAATGAAGCAAATATTATGATACACAAAACAAATCAAATAATATTCAGAGTTCATCAAGTGACTAATTTCTTTGGTACCTTTCGGTTAGCATGTCTTTTTCATATGGTTCGTAGCAGCACTGAAAGATGTATTGACATGACAACTATTATTTACTTGCTGACATCCACTGTGAAATGTTGTACTAGAAGAGTAGAAAGCTAGCAACTTACACATACCCGCCTTTCTACCAACACGACATCTACAGTGTCGTTTACAAGGCAGTACTTATTTAAATTATGTAAGAGAATTAGTCTTTATCATACAGTAGGTCACATAAATCCCTTGATAATCCAGCCTTCTAAATCCATAAATCCACATGTTTACATGGGGAGGGGACAAATAATATTAGGATGAAACTTTATCAATGTTGAAGTAACAATGATACATATTTTACATTTTGGTCATCCTATTCCAATCATTTTCAATTTCGACTGATGGGCCTTTTAAAAGGGTCTACTTTGTGGTTGTGTAAGTGCATTTTAATTAAAGACGTGTGCATTACACTCTGTTAGTAGGGGTAGCAAACACATCCTGGGGAGGCCCATGTAGCACACTATAATATTTTCTGGTCTCAGGACAGCCTAATTAAATACTAACTATTACACAAAAACAGGATGGTACTCAAGTGCAGCCAGACAGCAAGCTTAAAGAGCCCACACTGATCAGTTTCATGAGCGTACGGCTGATAGGATAGCATTCATCTTCTCTCCTCTCAAATGAGGGCATAGGTATCCCCTCATAAAAAGTAGAATACACCAAAGGAAAGAAACATCAAACAGATCACGCTGCAGATGAAACCAACACAATTGGTGTACGTTGAGTACATTCAGAAAACAAATTAATTCAACAAATATACATCTTCAGAATGAAACATGCAAAATAGACTACTTCATTATAAGAGTTTAACTGGTATTTTATACCAAAGAGGTATAAACCGTTTTGTTCCAGGTTAAAGCATTTGTGGTTAAATAACCCACGTTATATTTGGAACCCAAAAGCATTCTACCTGGAACAAAATATTGTCCCTGGTGTGGAGCTGAGAAACAATTTAAACGTAATCGGTTGTTATTTCTTTTCTGAGATTGTAGTTCTGAGATAATGAGCAACGAAGGTCTCACATCTCTGATCTCAGAAGTTTTTTCTAGTAAATCCAACTGCTGCATTTACACAACCAAATGTTTTTACCTTAAGAGTGCATATTATCATAATGCTGAGAGAATTTTGAAGAATCACCTTTGGACAGTCACATGCCTCATTATAAACAGGTGTACACTAACAGTGAAATGCTTTCACATGGGACCTTTTAAAAAAACAAAATTACATTTCCCAATATGTAATATGTAATTAAATGCAGTAATTTTAATGCCACGTTACATTGCTAAAAATCAGGGCTGTAATGGCACACTTATTTGCAACTGTATCATATAGTATTGGGACCTCATTTAAAAAAGTAAATAGCTAGTATAGAAGTATTTCCCTTATCATAGTAATTAAAAGAGCAATAATCAATGAAAAGTGTAGTAAGATATACAGTATCTCACAAATGTGAGTACCCCCCTCTAGGGATTGGCAGATACTACTTTTTATGGAACAAGTACAAGTACAGAGTATTTCATTTTGGGTACTTGCCGATACGAGGCAAGTACTTTTAATAACTATGCCGAATGTCACATTTATCAAGCTAAAATCTGCTATTTCTTAGATATTGATCAGCCAATTAAAATATAGAAAAGTAAATGTTCCTACATATCCAGAAGAACATAATTTGCATTGCAGGTCAAGAATGTGTAATATTTACTATTACAAATGTCAATAGTTTATGTCTCCTTCCCTAATTAGCTAAAATAAGAGAAATTCATTTGTAAAAGCGAACATGCAATAGCCGTTTGTGTTCGCATTTGCACTAAGCATTGCAGACGTTTTGTGTAAGATGGGAATGTCTGTTTGAAGTGACTTTCTCCAAACAGGGATAATGACCTAATCATATGATATTCTGTTAAGGTATTGATTGCTTTATTATAATCGGTACACAATTATAGCTTTACTATCACGGTAATCTATCGAACAAAATATAAATAGGCTACATCGTATTTCCTTAAACTTATATTTCTTAACGTTAGTATGTCAGAACTTCCACTATTTTGTTCAACCAGAAGTGTTGCAAACTACCGACATTTGTCTTTCCTTTCCGAAGGTTTATTATTAATTAATGCGACGCCACAGTATAGTGACTAGCCTAATAACTTGCAGCCTTTGTTCGGTCCTGTACTTAAATGTGCGCGTTTCCTTGAGAATTCTAATATATGCACCTATAACTTTCAAATATTAGGCTGTTTTCTTCTGAAACAGACTAGTCAAACCACAAACTTTGTGCTATGTGAGCTGAACTGTAAGAAATTTGTGTTTTCGCATTGCCGCAAACCTCTTGCCATTGCCAATTCCAAGTCACAGTTCAGCTCAAATAGCACAGAGTTTGTGGTTTGACTAATTGAGTCTGTTTCCGAAGATGGCGGCCACCTTGTAGACACAAACTGTAATGTCTTTTAAACTATATATCTAATAAACTGTCTGTACACTTTCAGTTCTCAATGCATCGGTTGGCATGTAGGAACTCTCATCATGCTACCGTGGAAGTGTGGTGCTATTTTGAGCCTTGTTAGTGACCTATAATAGAGCTTTAATCAGTCCTGAAAATGTTAACCCGACACTGACCGAACCCGACACAGATCTGTCCGAACCCGAGACCGAACCGGCACCTTGATAGGTTTTTGAAGCCCGAACTGACTTACAACCCGACATTTTGAATGTAGACAAATATGCAAATATGGGTGGCGAAAATAACTGTTGTTTTATAAACGATAAACATTTGCAAAATAAAAAAGCCAAGTGTGGTAAAACGACAATATAGGCCATATTATTTAACAACAGGCTATATTATTATTTCACAGGCTGCAAAATGAAACAATGACAGTCTTAAACACAAGAACAAAATGTGAATGAATGAATGCTGGGTTAGATTGAATTATAGATAGATAGATAGTTAGATCGATCTTTATTTATCAGTTGCAGTGTACAATTAGATTGGAAACGATCTAGCCTATTGGACAATGATACTACATGTGACACAGACGCTAAACTAGACTAAACATGTGATCGTAATGGGTAATGAAGGGCCAGAATAGCAGTGAACGAACATGAAACGGTACACACTGGAGAGAAACCACTTACTGTATTTATCTAGGCTATAGGTGATCTCTCTCTAGGGGAGACTGTTAGACTACACCTTGTTTTGTTTTTCTTCAAATGTTGATATGAATGACAAGACCCTACATTAACATTATAAGATGATGAATTGACCGTTGTATAATCAAATTCTTAAACAGCATTTGTATATATATGAATGATTTGCGATAAGCAGTCTCCACTTTTATTTTGAGACAGGTCAAGTTCAGTTTGGGATGCCTTCATACTTAAAAAGACAGCGGCAACTTTTACATTGCACATAACCCAACGGTGTATTAGTTTGATCATGCACATTTTCAAAGTTTTTCCACACCTCCGACTTAATATTTTTTTCCTGGGCTGACAAACTGTAATCGCTAGAAGCCTGGAGTCTTTTCACCTCCGCAGCATCCATTATCGTTTTTCTCTAAATATCTTCAAAAAAATCAGTCACAGGGAGAGGGAAAAAGGGCGTGGACAGAAAACGATTTGACTGAGATAGATAGGAGTTGCTTAAATTAACCAAGTTAGCAACTAAAAATGTTGCAATATAAAAGTATGTTTTTATATATTTTTTTATTACCGTAATCAATTTACAGACCAAACCCGGCCCTAACCCGACGTCCCTGGTGAAATATGTGAGAAATTAAGACCGAATCAACCCGAACCCTACGGGTTAGGGTCGGTCCCGTCGGGTTCGGGCAGAAATCTCAAGCTATAATAGAGAATTAATTTTGCACCGGAGTTGTCCTTTAAGTATTCATTGGCAATAGTGACGAAATCTATCTACTGAGCTGTCAAAGCTTTTCTTGCAATCACATTAGTTGTACACTCTGCAGTTCGTTATTATCCGATATTCAGTATCGGTATTAGTCCGATACTGGCCAAAATCACTGGATCGGATATTGTAGGAGCCGGAGTATATTCCGATCCGATACGATCACGGACTTAGTCCTAAACTGTCATACAAATGCTTAACACCTGAGCAACATCCCGTATTTAGGATATTTTTATTTGTGTCCTTGCAGTGTTGTTAACTGTAACATATTTCTTGTAATCAGTATTACATTGCACATCGCTCAGTACCTCAAACCAACAAAAATAATGACCTACTTTCATTGTGCTGTAAATCTCCACAATCTCGTTTTGTGTTGCATTAGCGCAGGTGTATTATGCGATTCATATATTTTATTGCTTTTGAACAATTCCTTTTAGCAACTTAAGAGCCAGGCTTCTTGGCGTAATTTCAATTCAATCATTTGTTTGAAATGCTGGTCGCGATTCTACTGCAGACTTAATTAAGCACAGTCTATAATGCGCACATAAAAATGCTGCAGGCAAAATAGAAATTAAGATACTTTTAGAAGTGTTCATTTATTTAATATAATGAATATAAATAATGTCTTTGCAAATATAATTAAAAGACATTTCTTTCTAATTAAATCCAAACATTCAAACTAAGTATTGCACTGGTCACCGTCACCAAAGTCAGACAATGAATTCCAATGCAAGAGACACTCAATGTGCCAACTTTCACTTCCAACATCAGAAAACAGGTCAGTTCGCAGCACAGTAAAAAAAACGCCACTCTAAAATGCAGTTTCATCACAGAGCACAATGCCACAGATGTTGCAAGTTTTGAGGGAGCAAAACTGACAACTCCCACGCAGTGATTTAAAGCCACAACTGTGGATTCTGCACCATGGCTAGCTCCACAGCTTACTGAATTGTGTGTGATTCCGTAGGCTGCAGACTTTTTCTTGTACCACTCCTTGAAGAAAGTGTCTTCTATAAACTGGCAGTAGGTTTGAAAGTAGAGTTTAAGTCCACCTTCAACCCGAAAAGGTCCAATTAGCGGATCTTTAATAATACCAGCCCATACCAGTACCCCACCTTCACCTTGCTGGTGTTTGAGTCGAAGAGGAGCTCTGTACGAGTCACTCTCATCTCATCAGTCCATAAAACCTTTAAAAAATCTGTCTTCAGATATTTATTTGCCCAGTCTTGACATCTCAACTTATGTGTTTTTTTCAGTAGTGGTCAGGTTTCAGCCCTCCTTGGCCATGTCTCTTAGCACTGAACACCTTGTACTTCTGGGCACTCCAGGTAGATTGCAGTTCTAGAATATGACAGCACTGGAGGACAATGGGTTCCTGGTAGCTTCACGTTTAAGTCTTCTCAAATCTTTGGCAGTTCATTTGCGTCTTTCTTTTCTCAACATGTTTCTTGCAACCCTGTTGATTATTTGAAACAAAACGTTTCATGGTTCTGTGATCATGCTTCCAAATCTCAGCAATTTCAAGAGTGCTGCATCTCTCTGAGCATGTGTGACTTTTTTTTGTCAGTTAAATCTCTTTTTTGGCCAATTTTGCTTGAGCAGCAGAAACTGTCTAATAATTATGCACACCTTGATATAAGTGTGATGTTCCTTTGTAGTTTATACAAACTGTAAAAGGAGAACTGACAGTTTGTTATTAATAATGTTTCCTGGAACCTGCTTCGAGAAAACATGCATACAACGTGTATCTTGCTACCTTGAAGCTCTTCTACCTACTGCGCCTTTCCGCATGACTGGAAACAGTCCCTCTACATATCACTGTTGCCCACTGTTGTCATACACAGTATATACCGTAAACACTACAACAGGGTGTTGATCTCCTTAGGCCACACCCTCCCACATTAGGCAAATACACATCACTTGATGTGCTTAAATCCAATAAGCATTCCAGTTTATACAGCTTGGAGTTGGAACATATGCAAAGTAATGATGATATGGTCAATATACTGACTCTAGTTGTGCACACAATGTATTTTTACTGTAACCGAGGCAGTCTTTTCATGGAATGTACCAAAAACAGACCGTAGTACGTTTGTGTTGACAAAATTAAACATCACCTCCCTAACCTAGCTTGAACACTCTGTTTGAATAGAGGGACGACTTTGTGTATAGGTGTGTGTGCATGTTTGGGGTTGGGAAATGAGAATGTCCTATTTTCATCTCATATCCAGACCAGTACCGGTATATAGTGGGAGCAGTCAGCTCTCAGGAAGCAATGCAGCGATGACGACTACAACAAAAGCAGTGGTTAGAAAGGAGATGGGGACTATTGTACACAACCCGTAGCTCACAGTATGGGTTATGTTTTTAGATCTGGAGGCATGTGACTCACAGTTTCCTCAACAGGCAACTCAGGCAAGGGCACAGCGTGACCCCGAGCTATCTCATCTCTGTTTGAATGGGGGTGGTGACCTGGAAGCCTCACAAATGGGATTGCACAAACTCTAAGTTGGAAACTGGAGCCCTGGGGCGTAAGCAGAACATTGGCCTGAGTGCTACTGTAGGTAGTGAGGATGTCACGATACCAGAATGTTGAGGTTCGATACAAAACCAATAATATTACATGGCAAAAAAATAAAAATAATTGTGGTTAGTTAAAGGTGCTATTTGTAGAATTTGAGACGTACGGGAACTGATTTCTGACTAACATTTTTAGGCTTAATGTAGGGCTGGGCGGTATGACCAAAAATGTATATCACGGTATTTGTCAAAATTCTACCGGTTTCACGGTATTTGACGGTATTTCTTTTTTCATACATAATCAAGTGTTCCCAGCATTCTTTCTACAGTTTGAGAGAGGAATTATTGCAGTAGATTGACTTAGGATGGTCTATTTTACTGTCATGATGAGTGAATATTGT
>JACXGM010020514.1:0-17762 GCA_016801145.1 Umbra pygmaea | reverse complement strand
AGAGACTGTGAGGGTACTGTAGAGACTGTGAGGGTACTGTAGAGACTGTGAGGGTACTGTAGAGACTTTGAGGGTATGGGCCAACAGCATAGAGCCCTGTATTTCACTGCTGGATTGCTTCCAAAGCTAAGCAGGGTCGGGGTTGGTCCCTGGATGGGAGACCAGTGTTGCTGGACTGTGAGTTCAGAAACCGAGAACAGTGTAGGAATAAGCCATAATGTGTATGGCTCACAGAAATCAGTTTAAAATATTATGATTTTATTTCCAGTGATGTTAAAATGATCTGATTAATAGAATGTATTTTTTTCTTTAGGAGTTCATGTTGCCTTACACACATTTTCAAACTCATTTCATGGCCCTGACTTTCTGTTTTCAAACTTTTCCTTCACTGATTCCAGTACTGTCTGTTTTGGTTGTGATCAGTATTCTCTCCTGATTCCAGTACTGTGGAATGTGTTGTATGGTACTCGCCAGACGTAACAGGAGCCATGCTATTCATAATGTCAACTTAAGTTTACCAAAACGCATCTGTCAGTAGTCATCAAAACTCCTGGAAAAATTGACAGAGGTGTCAAAAGTGATCCATTTTGGGTGACCAAGGTCCTATAATGTCTGATGAAAACCAATCACGGCATTCCATCAGTCACATTGATAGTCTGATGTTCTGGGAATGTTCTGCTGCCTCAGGACCTGGTAGTCTTGCCACCATTGAAGAAACCATGAATTCTGCTCTGCTAGCAGAGGATGCTAAAAGAGAATGCTGTCAACCTGTGAGCTGAATGGTGCATTTGTCGTGAAGCAAGGCATTACAGGGTTCAATTACAGGGTTCAAATCCAAAAGAGTTCTAGGTCTCCACTTGATTGCTCTGTATAAATAAAGCTAAATCAAATCAAATGTTTTTATATTGCCCTTTTTACATTAGAAAATATCTTAAAGTGCGTATATGTACATACTCTACCTGGCCTAAAACCTCAAAGAGCGACACCAAGTTGATGCACAGTGGCAAGGTAAAAAACCCTAGCAGGTGGAAGCTAGGATTAAATATAGAGGGGCAGGACTCTGAGTGGTGGCCAGTACATGCCGGGTTGGTACACAGGAGCGTTCAGATGAACAGTGGGTCAACAAATACAGGTGTGTCCGGTCATGTATTAGAATGATGGTCTGTATCTTAAGATGTAAGTATATTGGAGATTGGAGGGAAAAGAGGTCATGTTAAGAATTGGAAAGTTAAAGAGGCCACGTGGAAAAGTATCAAGCGTGTGATTTAATTCAGCAAAGTGTATGAGAGATATCTGATTACACAAGAAAGCAGATATATAACATGTCCAGGCTCTGTAGGAGGAACTAAATCAGCTGCACATTGAGCTGGACAGCAGCAGTGAATGTAAAAAGTTAATTATCTAAACCAAGCACAAGCAAGTTCACATCAGAATGGCAACCAATTAAATGTGTTGTAATAACCTAGTAAATTTGAAGACCTAAACCCAAGTGTTATGATGCCCCCTCCTGGATTGTTCAGGGTTGGTGAGTCCAGAGGCCTATACTATGAAGAAATATTTGGGTTTAGCTCGCTAAAGACACTAAAAGTAGTCGGTAGTTCAGTTTTTCCGGTAAGTAACATTACATTTTGTTTTAATAATGTTATTCATTAGCCAACGTTACCATCCCAATTAATATCAGTTAGCTAGCTAGATTACTCCTCCCTCTCGTCAAAAATCGTCATATCCGCAACCAAGATGTCTGCGCCCGTAATGGCAAATTTGATGACTCAAATCAGATCTCCACAAACCAATGGGTGACATCAAACATGCTACGTCTAGTAATATATACGGTCTATGCTTTAAACTGCTCTGGAGAAGGTTAGATGTGCAGCATAAGTTACCATGGTGATGTAACCCGGTAACAGGTGAACCACCAAAGTCACACTGAAAACCCAGGGTTAAACCTAAAGTTAGCTAGCTAACCCCAAATCCTGCTTTGTAGTATGCTAGAAAGGGCCACACGTGCTACAAAGTTAAACTATTTCTGTAAGGATGCAAACTTTAAATTGATGTTACAGACCAATAAAAAACTACAGGAAGTGTATATTTCTGGTGTGGCTGCTGGATGGTTAATGCAAAACTTTGTTATTTATGTAAATTAAATAATTATACAAATCATTTTAAATTTCCTCACTTAGTTTCACTTTATTTTTATTAAGGTTTTCTTTTCGAAGATGTAAACATGTTCAGTGACATAAATATGCAAAAATCTGAAAGTGGAACACTATTCATTTAAGCCACTCTCTGCCAGTGACTTATTTAATACATACAATATATGTTAAATATATGTAATTGTTCTGCTTGGAAATATTCTAGCTCAGCCGCGGTCGGTGGATCTTAATTGGGAAGGATGGGCTCGTATTACGCTCGGGACCAGAGTGAATGGAATGGTGCGCAACGCACAAAACCCAGTGTTTTTTTGTTTTGCACACTGGGTTTTGTATGTTGCGCACCATTCCATTCACTCCGGTCCCGAGCGTAATACGAGCCCGTCCTCCCCAATTAAGATCCACCGACCGCGGCTGTTATAGCTAGATTAAACAGTTTATGTTTTGAATAAATTAATTAATTATTTATACAAGCTGTCAATTTACAGGTTTAATTACTATAATTGGGCATGTTACATATTATCTTTCAACTGTTATCAGTGATTGAATGTTGTGATACACCAAACACTGCATCATATTACACAGAATTCATTCAGCAATGAATGTACATACCAGGGTTAAAGTCAATTGCATTTCAATTTAAAAGTAAATTAAATTAAAATATATTTTTATTGAAAGTATTGGATTTACATTTAACTTAGCATACATAAATTGGATTGTTCTTCAAATGTAAATTACCCCTACTTTGGTGCATAACAAGTTTCTATGCATTTTTTATTTCACCGTAGTTGAAAATACAGATGATATTAGTAGACAGTTTTATTGATCATGTTGGTTTAGTCATCTGTGCCGGGCATCTCTCAAAGTCTGGACGAACTTGCTTTCTGCAATAACAAGACAAAACAAAAGCACCCCTTCATAACTAAAACTCAATCATATATCATGAATATAAGTAACATATTTTAGTAGACTCTCATTTACAACAACGGCCTGGGGGGAAGTGGGGGGAGGGAAGGGGATGGAAGAGCCAATTGAAAGCTGAGGATGAATAGGTTGCCATGACGGTATAAGGGCAGATTGGAAATATGTCCAGGACACCAGGGTTAACACCCCCACTCTTACAAATAGTGCCATGGGATCTTTAGTGACCACAGAGAGTCTAGACACCCGTTTTACGTCCCATCGGAAAAACCAGCACCCTACGCAGGGCAAGAGTCCCCATTACTGCCCTGGGGCATTGAGAATGATTTTTAGACTAGAGGGAAGAGTGCCCCCTACTCCCTCATGAGTGCCCTCTACATGACAAAATTCTCTGGGGTAGAGAAAGTAGATTTAAAAAGGCCAGCCTCTATGCATCAGAAATAAAATGTGGCAGTTTTCAAAAACAGTTGAATATTTTGGTCTGATCCCCTAACCCAAAGTCAAAGGTATGTTGTTCTGTCCATGAGTAAGACAGTTAACCCTATTTGGTTCTCCCCCAGGTTGCTTCTGTAATTAAAAATGTATTCTTAACCATCTTGCATCGTTAAATAATTACAAACACAACTTCACAACTCCAAAGAACACAAATTTGGCACAAGGTACCAAATGACAGTTAACATGAAATATGAAATCTATGTTTTAGAAGAATAGCAAGGTACCTGTCCTCTGCGAAAGGCCCTTCATCTGGCACTTTCCAAGATGCATATCACAAGTGTAGAGCCCCAGGCATCCAGAGCAGTGTTCATGCCTGCTGCAGCTTCTCACCTGAATACCACTGCAGCCATGCTATGGAAACAGCAGAATGATTAGTCAATCAAACCAAGCAAATACCATGTGCTTATACGCGTACCCAGCCCAAAACCTCAGAGGAAGCAACGCAGATGTTGAAGCACTATGGCTAGAATGCAGCTGTCCTCTGAAGGGTGGCCAGTCTTCTGGCTGTGCCAGGTGGACATTAGAAGAATTCATGGACATTGTGACCAGATCAGGGTTTTCAGAACATCAGGAGTAGATGTGAAATGTGACTTGTTAGAATTTGATTCGATTGGAGGAATGAGACAAACCGTACATCATGCCGTGAGATCATGAATTCATGTTAGGTTTACAATATGAGCCAAAACAGCAGCTTAAGAACTTTGATGGCAAAGTTAACAATCAATGGGTCATCACCAACACTCACCGTTTCCGAGTTGAATCGACCAGATTGGAACTGACTTGAGTTGAATCGACCAGATTGGAACTGACCAGATTTGAATCGACCAGATTGGAACTGACCAGAGGTGAATTGTCCAAAGCGTCTATGGTTCTGGGCCCTGTGGGATTTCTTAAAGTGCCTTGGCTGAGAAAATGAACTGAATCCACCAAAACCTAGGTTCAAGCGGCCCACATCAATACGATCAATTCCTCCACGTTGGAATAATGAGTATTCATCATTAAGTCTTTCTTCGGGGAGGAAGGATGCTTGGCGTCCTTTGCGTGAAACAAAGCCACTCCCTTCCTCGATGCTGGTTTTACCATTCAAAATCACCCTAACATCTGTCCTTTTATGCCTTGGCCTCAGCACTCCTGACACTGTTAAACTTAACATCTGTGCCAAAATTAAGAGGACACACAAATTCTTTCCAAGATAAAACATCTTGTCCGTTCAAACTCTGGAAACAGTCTAGTAGTCTAGCGTGGAAGAAGTATTTCTGTGTCTGTGTCAGACTTACATTGGATTTATATAGGCTGTGATATCCCCAAAACTCCTCCTCTCTTTATTGTGATGTCTCTACATCTCTTAGATTGCCACTCAAGTTTTGAATAGAAAAGTAGTTGCCCCAGGCTAGGCAAATGTTAAACTAATTGTTTTGCAAGACGCCATGATGTGGTGGTGTGATTAAATATTGTGACAAATGTATTATGAGCTATAATACAATGTCATCTGAGAGCGATCTAAAAGCTTACTGTAAAATAAAACATTTAAACTATTACAATATTCTATGTCCTGACAATACATGTTCTTGTGAAATAATATTAGAAATCAATTGCACATTTCAATGTTATGTTCTTCTTGTTTGCATTCCAAACTGCATTCTATTCCCTGTCTAGTGCACATTGCTTATGACATGAGCCGTATTCGTCCTGATCAAAGGTAGTCCACTTTAAAGATAGCAGTGTGCCATTGCAGAAGCAGACTTTGTCTGCGCCTCAAGACAATTCGTAGCCAAACACGTCTGCAGATAGACTCAGTGACGACAGGTAATGACGACCAAGTTAAGGTCGAAATAAATTAGTCAGCTGTCACTCAGGGAGTAATGCATTCCAGCTCTTTTGGAAGAAAACCAGATTTTTTTTGCCACATTCAATTCTAGTGTCAAAGCAATTACCCAGAAGAATGTGATTGGACCTTATTGTGCCGCAGACAGACAGTATTCTCTGTAAGCAAATTTCTCTTCAGATTCAGAATCAGACCTCATTATGTGTCTGTCCAGATTTAGTAATAATATTCATGCACATCTGTGGCATGTTTGGATATTTCCAACTGTAGTTGACTTCAAGTGTAGTTGACTCCAGGTGTGGTTGACTCCAAGCACAGTTCTGTGGAGGGGTAAATTAGGTGCGGTGATTAAATTAATGAAAGATAATGGCCATGGAATGCCCCAGGGGTCAATGTTGGGCCCGATTCCATTTTTTCAGAAAGGTGGTTTCCTTATATTAGTGTATTAACTGAGTAGAGCCCAGCTAGCTGGATGAGCTTTGATGTTGTCATGGTCTTTCAGCTGAAGATGTGGTCTGATTGGCCTGACAGCCTACGCATACTAGTTCCAGCGCTGGTTTGAATGCAGCCCTCTGCTATTCTAGCACACTTCCTTCCTTCCAATCCTCCTTGTCCTCTCTTATACAGTAAATCGAAGTAGGGATCAACCTTAGACATATACTAACCTTTGGGCTGGTTTGGAGGCACATAAAAACCTAAGTCCTCCTCCATTCCATACTTGTCTCTCTACACATGTAGTCACAGTGTAATGAAACAAATTACACCTCCATGTTATCCAAATAAATCACTTGTAGAGAAAAGCTTTTGTAAAACCTGTTTGTGTTCCTAGCCTCAAAGCCCGGCCTGTCTACACCACTTCCTGTCTACACCACTTCCTGTCTGCACCACTTCCTGTCTACACCACTTCCTGTCTACACCACTTCCTCACCCTCTGGCCTGATCAACTGCTTGATGTGTTTTTTCTTTTGTAATTAAGTACAAATATTCACTGTTGTTCATTAGTCTTTTTTTAAATGGTTAAATTGTAAAAAAAAGTTTGAATATCAAACTGGGATTGTGAGCCAGTGGAACTTTGGAACCACAGATGTAAGGACTTGTTGTGATTTAAAATTAAGTTAAAACCTTCAGACCAATTACCAGGCTTCTGATTGATTAGTTTCTGATAACACTGCCTTTCAATTGAACTAAATCAGAAGTGGGACAACTGCCAGTAGATTCCATATCTATGTTTATGTAAACAACCCTACAACTAGAATTAATCCCATAATGAACTGAGGTGAGTGCTACAAAACAATCTAAAAAGCTATCCCTTTACCTAACTCTATTACTGTTGGCCTCCAGTTATTCCTTTCCATTTTCCATCCATACCCCAGTTGTAGGTACACATGCTTACATCTGATTGGTTAGGCCTGTTGCTTAGATCCCCCAATAAACATAGAAATATCTAAAAAATGAAGGATTAAAAGGTTTAACAGAGTAAAGCGTAACAAAAATGTGATTTATAGCCAAAGCTTCATCCCACTATTTTCCATCTGTTCCACTGACACTGTATCCAACGCTTTGTTTGAACATTTCAGTACAATTCATTTTTACAATAGACAGTGTTTTGTTGGGTGACATCAAAACACTGCGCCTGGTAAGTTCTACATCCTTTTCATCACATCTCTTTCCCCAAACACCGACTGCTCTGTAGTCATGGCTCGGATTCATGGCAACGGTGCATTTGTTTGCCATGTGCTTCTCATACCTGAGGGTGGTTACATGTGGTCATGTGTCAGACACACTCACACAGCTTAGGTGTAGAGTAGAATATCTGTCCAAGGTGAATCAGCCGGAGATCAAAGGCCTTCTATGACTGAGACTAGGGTGAAGACAGATCTATTACTGCACAGAAGGCTGGAGCTTAGTGAAAGCTGTGAGCATTACAGACCCATGTGCAGCTACATTTATCAAATGGGTGTGGACGGTGAGCTGATCAAAAAAGTTTTAGCTAAAATGATGCGGTCCGACCTGGAGGTCTGCTTACATTGTCGTAACCCATCAACACCCTGAATAACTGTTATGGGGGGGAGGCTAGAAAGTGTTCCCAGCCTTCCGAGTGGAAGATCACCATGGTCTCATGTGTTGTGTACCTACTAACAGAAGGAAACAGAGAGGGATCAAACACATGGAAAACATGACTGTAATGTGTGTGATTCCAGTCTATTGATTAATTTCCAGCCATTATAATGAGATTGTCCTTCTCCAATTAAGCTGCTACCAGCCACCTGTGCCACATAACCTCACCTGTACCCACAGATTGCTTTGTCGTAGTTACCACATTCTAAACAGTGCAAAGCACCTGTTGAGTTGGCGAGAATGCAGATTAGGCTGTGCTTTTGTGTGTAACAAAGCGTTGCGTAGTGTATTGAACCATTATCCAATACACATTTTCTAAAAGTTACAGTAGGATTTTAAGGCAGGACTTCAATAAGTAGAACCTTTAATTTAGCCAGTCAGTAGGGTGTTAAACATTAAATTCATTAAATAGAACCTTTAATTTAGCCAGTCAGTAGGGTGGTAAACCTTAAATTCATTAAATAGAACCTTTAATTTAGCCAGTCAGTAGGATTTTCTACATGCTGGGTTGAATCAGCCACTGATTGTGGCCTCATTAAAGCTCACTAACCTCAGACCCAGCAGTTCATTATTGTCAAGTCTGGTGGGTTTTTGGTCAGTATTTTTGGACCCCTACAGGGGCCACTGTGTGTAGTCCCACTGAGATCACATCCTGGGCTTTTCAGTGATGTTAGAAGTATGGTGGTGTGCAGTGACGTCGCTAGGGATATTATAAAATGTTTTTAGCTCCCCTTAAAATAAATGTACAACGTTAATTTAAGTCAGTTTTTCTCTGTGCAATATTTATATATTTTTTAATATATATATAGTATGATAATTCACTAAAGTATAAACATCGATTGGCGGACGTTGGGACCAGGTTAGGCATAACAGTTGCTACAAGTTGTACAGTAGCCTATAGTGATTAGAGATAACACCGTTCTTGTGCATAGTGACAGATTTTCTATGGTTCATTCTGACCGGATTGAAGTGAAAATAGCTTCCTCTCTTTCATTTTAGGCCGTAAGTCAGGTGTCAAGTTAAAATTATTTTCTTGTTATTTAATGTTAGCTATATAACTTTAGATCTAACCCAAGGTTATTATTAAGTTATTTTCTTGTTATTTAATGTTAGCTATATAACTTTAGGTCTAACCCAGAAGTTGAAGCTTCTAGTCTGAGGCTACCTAGGCATCATCTTCCATTAGCATTCCATAGACTCCCATTCATTTCGGCATCACTTTGACAGTGAATAAATTTGCATCTGAAGTGTTTAAAGACTGTATTTGTCCATTGTTCATTTTCTGAAGAGACAGCACAATGTATAACAGGCTCCATTACCTTGTATCTCACGTTATGGTCTCGTAGCAGCCATTTTTGTAAAATAGGCTAACGATTGTGTCATCACCACGCGACTATCTGTCACTCAGTAGAGAAATCTGTCACGGGTAGACTAAAGAGGAACTCAAAAGTAGAAGACACAACGTGAGTAACAATTAAGCTTGTTTATTGTGGAAGTGAATAGAGGATGGTGGGTTTGTAGTAGTCCAGAACTGGTGACTGTATGGTGAATGTGTAGAATGGTGTGGGCCTTGTGGCAGAGCTGGCACTGTACAGACTGGTAGCAGGCAAACAGAAAACAGGTCCTTGGGTACGGGTACAGGTAGTATGGGGTTTAATAATCCGGCAGGAACTGACTGCCAACTTCTCCCTAAAATAGGGAGGGAGACAATCAGTCCCAGGTGCGTAGGAGGTGCAGGTGAAGAGGATCTGGTGTTGATTGCTGGTGCTCTGTAATACTGTTTCTGGGGTGCCTTCATGGAGTGCAGGGATTTCAGGAACTAGTGAGAACAACAGGGAGACAGAAAAAGACATACAACACACACACAAGGGAGTTAGAAGTGAGGGAAGGCACACACAAGACAGCTCAGGGAGTTCTCCTGACTCTCAAAATTACCGTAGAGTCAGGAGAAGCTTGCAGGCAATCGGGGGACGTGGAGGCATACAGTCAAATTACATTACTGACAACTCGGACAAAACAATGATATCACAGCAGCCATGGATGACTGTTTCTAAACAGTTCATCTTTGTGAAACCATAACATTAGTGATGATCATAATGCTATTATATCTGAAAATGTCCTTTTTCTAATCACAACATTTTGTCACAAAATTATTTTTAGGTAAATTAATCAAATTTTTTCATAATTTGAAAACATTGTAGATATAGTTTAAATAAGTTAGATCTATGTATATGTTTGTTTTAAATAAACAATTAGGAAAGCTTTAAGATATTTTCTGAACGGTTCATCCGATATGTATGAATATAACCTCAGATTATTGCTGACAGTCTGCAATTCAACCTCATTGTCATTGCATTGTGCCAGAGTACAGGAGCAAAATAAAAATATTAAGGTCATTGTGCAATAAATTATGGTGCTCAGAATGTCGTATTTTATTTAAGTATTTCAAATTTTAAAACTATACACAGTACAGAATATTAAATTAAAATAAACCGACACATACACTGGCTCATACATATACTGTAGGTTTATCATATTTACCAGATATATTTTTCAAATAGGAACATTTTGTTTATTTTTGGCCGAGCATTGTTCATGGTGATAATTTACTACATTGCAGATACAATCTTACATATAAATGGATAAACTGTAAAGGTGCTATTTAAAGTACCTATCTAGCTTGAATTAATACAGACTGAGCAATATTCAACAATATTTTTAATTTTATGTCACGTTCATTTCAAGTGTATACCCAAACAATACACACTAGAACATGCTAACTGCCTCCAACCTTTCCTCGGCTACTCCCAGGTCATTTTACGCACCCCCAGGCCCTCTGGGGCGTGGGGACAAGTTTGACAACAGGTTGGTCTCGTTAGCTGGTTGCTTTTTATAGTATTCAGGGACCACAATCTTGAGCGTCATACAGATTGAAAAGACCCCTACTCTCTGTAATGTCCTTATCTACTTGGCCTTATCTTCTGGGACTGCATCTTTGGCTAGTTGTCGTCAGTGGGCTCCATAGACATTCGGGCATCTCGAGCAAACCCTTTATCTAAGCAGGACATACGGACCTGCATGGGCAAGAGTGGCATTAACACATACTGTATTCATTCTGGGGTACTACCCTAGTCTGTCTGAACATAGAGGTATGAGATAGCATTGAGTGACTCAGCAGCAAAGTAGAAGTGCTGACTGCCCTCGGTTGCTTCCACACTCTAAACCATTGTATAGAATAGCACTTACAATAACAAACAAGAGGCCTCAAAGTTCGAGATTACCCATTTTTCATTACTAGTCACTGTAGAAAACAAAATCCCTCTCTAACTCTTCTGATTTTTGCAAGAAAAACATATATTCGAACACAATACAGACGTTTTATTCTCCAATAAACTACATTCAGGGGCGGGAAAAAAAAGATTAGGAGGTCAACCAAGCTCCTCCCCTAAATCAAGTAGGGGTGGGCGTATCGATTCCAAAGTATCGATACTACCGATATTACGTTTTGTGTTTGAAGATCGATACTAGTGTCAATAGGATCGATACCACATTCAGTTTCTCTCTTCCACACATTTCATCAAAAAATAGAACTGTCACCGTGCAAACAATGTTACGTTGTCATGAGCACATAAGTGCTTCTCCAGCTCCTCTGCTTGTGACTGACTCAACGAACATACGGGGCGCCCACCCTGACTACCCGAGAAGCCCCTCACTGCAGTGTGCAATTCGGGGTGTGGCTCAATGTGGGTGGAGTCAAACGTTTAATCTTAACCTTAACCATTACAACACATGTTGTATAATTACCACTTAATACTTTATATAATCAAAAAATGTATTCAGTTAAAAACTGCAGCATCTCTCAGGGTTACCATCGTAACGTTCTGGGAGGACAACATCCAAGCCACCTGAAGCACCTGAGGCGGAGGGCGGCGGCGTCTCAGACCTCTGATGGAGTGAAGGTGGTGTTTCTTGAGTATCCCAATTCCGGAGATGCTTGAGGACCTCATCCATTGTTTCCAGATTAGCCAGCTGCAATTGTTACGCACCTGCATGCGTAAAACAACATGAAGAAAACAAGAGAGTGCACCTAGTGTGCAACCTAATGGACAGATGCAATTATATATATTTATATACAGGGAGACAATGGAACATCGTAAAGAAGGCCAGAGGAACACAAGTCAATATTCAGCAGACCTAGAACGATGACTGTGACATGGAACTGGGATGAATGCTACATATATCAGACCGTATTCTCCCTAAAACCAGAACACACCACCACCCTCATAGGCCTCACCTCCTCCACCCACCTCAACCCAAGAATCACCACCACCATCTCCGCTGTGCACAAACCCCCAAGCCACCGTAGGCCCCACCACCACCTCACTCAACCCATAATCCTCCATCATCTACTCAATCACCCACCCAAACACCTTCATCTTACCTGCTACCCGCTCCCAGCACTCACCCACAGCCACCACCGCCGGATGGTCCTCCACACTACCCTTGAACCGTGCCCAGTAAGCCAGTGCCAGTTTATCCCGCCGAATGACATCTCCCCTGCCTCCACCTGCAAACGTAAAAAGTATCAGTATTGGTATCAATTTCACCACTACTGGCCCTGTATTACTTGGTATCGGGTCTAACCCCTAAAATACATAGTTGTAGTGAAATGTGGATACTTACGGTGGCTGAGTTTAAAATTACAAAACACATTGAGAAGCTGTTTTAATGTCTATCAGGTGGGAAACATGACCGGCACAATGATTTGGGGTGTTTAGGAGCCTGGAATGTTCCTTTAACCAATTAGAAACTGAAGATAATTCGATAGCCATGTTTGTAGGAGGGACAGAAATAAAGGCAGGTTAATACCCATGCTGTGGCCCAACAGGATTTAATTATGACATTATTATAACATTATAATGACATTATAATAACATGTACAGTAGGTCATTTAGCAGACCTTTAACCGGAGCGACAGTAATTAGTGCATACATTTTAAAACTTTATAACATTATAATTTACTTCACGGTAACATAATGGCAATCACCACAGCATTGGGCTCATTAGAAACTCCTGTTTATGATCATAATAAACAGATTTGACAACAGGAACATGTCAGTCAATCCTGTGATCATCTGCAGACTGTCCTAGCTGAACCGTGATGTGAGACTGTACGAAAATAATCTACGAGTCAGAAGCATAGAACACTCAGTCAGATCAGCCGAGGTAATTAACAACTGGGTACTCAGTGTGTGTGAGTGTGTTTGTAGGCTGTATTCAACTCAGCGTGTTTTCTTGATAATCACAGCCAATCAGGAAGAGGTGAAAGCCTCTCCACAGGACATCATCAGTATAACGAGGCATCTGTGGTTCTTAACGAGGCGCTGTAAGGAGTCGCTGTGTCATCCGGAGGCAGAGCATTAACTCCAGCCAACTACTAAGAGTCAGACAGGTACAACTACACCTGAGTGACACAGGGATGTGTGTAAAGACACACACACCAACACTCACACACACTGCATTGACGTACACAAAAAATGTTTTGTAATTATAAAAACATAATGAAAGCACATGACATTAGTGCCCTCTGGTGGTGAATTACAAGTATTACTCACACTACAGCTGTAAATGCACTTTTAAGATCTTCCTTTATCTATGCGTGAGTTACCATTTCTCTATACTTGCACATGTATGTATAAATTATAGTAATTTAACAAACATTGTTATCCACAGAAACATACAGTGAATGCGTTTCCCAAATTTGATTTAAAAAAGAGACAAAATAGTTATGCCTTGAGAATAAAAGCGCTTGATTTAACGCGATGAAAAGCGATTACAAAGAAAACATGTTGTGACATAATAATATTATGGGTGACTAAAATAATAATATTTTTCATTAGAAAATGTTAATTTTCAATCTGGATCGATTAAATATGTAATAAATACCATATTTTAGGGGTTCACATTATTTAGTTTATGTTGTACAGTCCAATATGTATGCCATATGCCCAATAACACACATCATCCTTAATGTGGCTAGCATTAAAAGTCCATTAAATAATGTTGTATACCAGCTATTGAAATAACCTCTATAAAAATATTATTAAATATGAAATGTCACAACAGTCTAAAAGAGATATATTTTCTTTTATTCTGAAGGCGAAACTAGGAAAGGCTAGGAATCCACGGGACTGGCTTCCTAAAGAGGCTAGCTTCCTAAAGGTCTACAGAGAGCCTCTCCTTATTAGACATTCTCTGGTTCAACCACATATTGTATATGGGTTCAACTCATCTCGGGAACGAGCTCTGCTCCAGTCCATTGGCCCAGTGCTGCTTTTGTGAGTCCTCTGCTGGTAGATATCTGAATTGGCTTTTACAAGCACAGAAGTAGTGAAGCAGCACAGGACGAATTGCCGAAGATTCACGATTCACAGCGATATTTGCCGGAACATCCGGGTTCTGCGTTAACTTCAACATAAACAGCAATGGCGGAGGCAGCAGCAGCATCAACAGCGGCTCCAGCAATAACAGGAGGCTGGACCAAACACGTAACCTGCAGGTAGGACAAGCTTAGGGGCTCAGTGTAGCACAACGACCTGGATGTTGTCTACGGTTTGGTACTGAAATGTCGTCGGTTTGTCCGGTTTAAAGACACTGACAGCAACGTCTTTTGTGTTGCGGTATCGAGTTGTTTGTTTGAGACAACCAGCGGATGCATGGCGACTAGCTGGGACATTATGAGCTCCTAGCTGTTCCCCATAGCATTACATTACATAACATTACATCACAAAGTAAACCAGCAGCCAGTATCCGTGAATATCCCGATGGAAACACAAAGTGAAACCCAGTACGAGCGCGACCCGACAAACCGAAACAAAACCGACATTGTAATGATAAATTAGTTCAACAATAACACTACTTGTCGACCAAACACTCATGCTCTTCCAGTTTCTGTTGTATGTTATGAATTTGTAGTGGTTAGACGATTTAGGCTCAAGCCAAGGAAGCTCAATGCGGTCGGTAACCCCCCCACCCCACCCCCCACCGTCTCTAGCTGGTTAGTAATAATAATTTAAATCCTCCTTAGTGGAAAGTATTTAGTCCTTTAAACTCAGAAATGTTTCATAGCCCTGGTTGTTCGCTGTGAAAGTGTTTTATTTATGCTAGGTAATAGATCGCTGCTATGTCAGGCTTCCCATTCCTTTGGATGTTCTTTGTGCAGGAACAGTGTTGAGTCAATGCTCCAGGACATTGGCATCACACATTTAGACCGAATTTGCAGTAGGTATGCCTAATAACAGTTTCTTTAAATATAATAAATGTTACTAGCGTGTTATATTTGAGTACATATTATTACAGTCGCTGTCTTTACAACCAGAAACACCCGTTTATTTAAAGGATTACCATGTGTTCCAAATTTCTGATAATAGCCCAATTCAGTCAGTATTCCTTTGAAACACTATTTTTACTGTGCAACGTATTTCCTTTTGCAGGTATTCCAACGGAGCAGGTTTGAATAACCTGTGAATCTTTGACTCTTCCAGGTATTTCATGCATGGACTGTGCAAAGAAGGCTCCAACTGCCGATATTCTCATGATCTCAACACCAGCCAACCAGCAACAGCCATGATTTGCAAGTTCTTTCAGAAAGGAAACTGCATGTTTGGGGACCGTTGCAGGTAATACACTAAAAGTCCCATGTGCCTTAATGTTGGTTCCGTGGACATGTTAAGATAGGCAGTGTGTGTGAAACAGGACAAATATAAACACTGTATTTGAGATATGTTGCCTGGCTGTTACCCAAATAGCTAGTGTGTTCACTATGTGGACACTATTTTGAAAGTGGGAACTCTAAAGACAGTAGTGGTGCAAGTTCATTTTAGGGTTTGTCTTCAATGACCGGCAGACCATTTAGCATTAGTGGGTACAAAGTCACATCGTGGTTAATTGGTTGAGCGAAGGGGAAGAGTTGGTGTAATTGTGTCTGAGAAGTATAGAAATGTAGTGGAACAAATCATCTGATACATGAGAAGGCAAGACCATGAGCCGTTTGTAATGTCCAGAGGATATTTGTGTTGGACACGTGCAGACAGGCATGCCCTTAAAGCTAAATTTATGCTTCCAGGCAAAGTGGCACTAACAGGGAATGACATTGTTAGATTACATGTGCTTTGGTTGTCTGTGAAGACGGTTGAAACACTTATTACAGAAGTGTCATCCTCTACTGCACTGTAGCCAAACCAGTTCCTCAGAGTGCCTTGTGTCTGCAGGTTTTCAGTCTTACCTTGTATCTGACTGATTGATTAGGTGTCTGATTTGTTAGGATATCCCCTCACCTCGCACCCTAGGTCAGAGGTTCCCAAAATGTGACCCCCCCCCCAAGGACCTGGGGCAGCATTAGTGAAAAGTTAAAGCTTGGAACTGGAACTTTTTGCCAGGTTCTTGCAGGCTGACAGCCTCCTCTGGAAGGTTGAGCTGGTGGCGTGTTTGGGCAGTCTGATCCCAGGTTCCAGTTGGGTAAAATTGCTGATTGGTCGGGTAAAAACGTAGATGTGATGTCATACTACTGTTTTGGACGTCTACCGGCGCCATATTAGTACCAGACGTGTAGGTAGTTACTGAAAGTGTAGTCTTATCTAGTTAGAATTAAGTATTGGTGTTAATTAGGTCTTCACCATTGCTCCCCTAACATATCGTTCGTTATTAAATGAGTTGCCCATTCTAAATAATTAATAAAAAAACGTTTTTAAGTACATTGCTGTAGATGTTTAAAAAGTGAACAAAAGGCAAAATAAGAACTTAAGGATCTCAAAATCAACCATGTCCTGCATATTCGTAAATGCACCTTTCTGCCTCATCTTCTGGCTCCAGTGCTTCACAAGTCGCATCTGAAGCAGTCTTAAATCGAATAAATCGTCATGCAAGTATTTTTCCCCTGGGAAAAAAATCACAGCCCACTTCTCACTGAAGGCAGTGGGGACATACCAACCCCCCAACGCCTGGTTCATCAAGGGTCAGAAGCCTATCTGGAACGGCCTAGGTTGAGTTAGGTGGGTTCAAGGCTTAAGGCCAACAAGCGAAATCGCCAAGTAAATTGCTTTGTGGAAAACACTGCATTTATTTACCCTGTTCCTTCTCCAGCATGTTACATGTTTAACATTATGTTTTGCTGTACGCAGGGGCGTAGCACATTATCCTGTGCCCTATGCATAGCCAGTTCTGATGGGCTCGTGTGTGTGTGTGTGTGTGTGTGTGAGATAATATTAGACAGCGGGACTGTGAATGGTTTGAAGCAACATTGGGTTCTGCTTAACATTTTAAGTTCTTTCGTTTCTATTTTTTTTATTAGATTATAAGTCATATTCACATTACATGTTCCATACTTGGTAAACTCTATTTTAGGTTCAACCTACTTGAAAAAATGTATTTTATGATGAATAAACACTCACCTAAAGGATTATTAGGAACACCATACTAATACTGTGTTTGACCCCCTTTCGCCTTCAGAACTGCCTTAATTCTATGTGGTATTGATTCAACAAGGTGCTGAAAGCATTCTTTAGAAATGTTGGCCCATATTGATAGGATAGCGTCTTGCAGTTGGAGATTTGTGGGATGCACATCCAGGGCACGAAGCTCCCGTTCCACCACATCCCAAAGATGCTCTATTGGGTTGAGATCTGGTGACTGTGGGGGCCATTTTAGTACAGTGAACTCATTGTCATGTTCCAGAAACCAATTTGAAATGATTCGAGCTTTGTGACATGGTGCATTATCCTGTTGGAAGTAGCCGTCAGAGGATGGGTACATGGTGGCCATAAAGGGATGGACATGGTCAGAAACAATGCTCAGGTAGGCCGTGGCATTTAAACGATGCCCAATTAGCCTTTCGCCGAGCCCCGCCCCCCTTAGTTATTGTTGCTACGCCCGACAAACAAATGGTCAAACACCCGACCAGTGCAACAGATTGCCATAACGGAAAAGGTATACCGTGCGTGTCAGTTACCTTTTTTGGAGCATTAACTCTGCGATATCCTCAAGATCGAGGCAAAAAGGGTTACAGTATGCAGTGGAAGTATATATTCAAAATATAAAAATACGCAATGAAGGAGACACGACTACTATCGAGGCTAATGCTTACCGGTCTCAAGCTAAATCTGAGAAACACCATGAGCTGTACCTCAAACGCAATCAGCATAGCCTTGTGGACCAGTCATGCTCTTGCGTAGGTTATCCGTTCATAAAATGCTGCA
>JACXGM010020513.1:0-17762 GCA_016801145.1 Umbra pygmaea | reverse complement strand
GTTGAATTGAAAGTGAAGTTCTGCCATAATATCGAAGATTTCGGTCAGACAGTTAAAAAAAATGTTCTTTAAGTGACGTAGCTCCACCACACAGCGAGCAACAAAATAGACCCAACGAATCGATAATGAAATGCGTTGCCAACAATTTTAATAATCGATTTTTATCGATGACATCGATTCGTTGTTGCAGCCCTAATCTATACTGCGTTCCAAATTATTATGCAAATGATATTTTACACTGATTTTTCTAAATAGTTGATGTAAATGACAGTCAGTATATTCTCAAATCACCAACCGTTTAGGGTATAAGTCAAATTTAATTGAAATTCTGTATTTTTTACAAAAATTAAAAACTAAAAATGCACTGTTCCAAATTATTATACACAACAGAATTTCAAAACATTTTATAGGTTGACAAGAACTGAAAATGGTGATTTGTTGGATTTGCAGCATTAGGTGGTCATATTTACTGAAATCAAAAGCTATTTAAATCTAACACATTTTAACAGGGCAAGTTACATGTTAACATAGGTTAACATTCTTGCTTCCATTGAACTTGTGAGGTTATGGAGTTTCTGCTGAAATTTATTTGCAGGATGACAGAATAGCTTCCCAGAGCTGCTGTTTTGATGCAAACTGTCTCCCAAGACTGTTTGAAAATGAGTCTTCATGTATTTCTGGGCCTACTGCAACCGTTTCTGCTTGTGAGCATTGGTTAGTGGTGGCCGACTAGCAGGTTTATGTAAAACTGCAAGCCTCTGGAGGATCCTACACCTTGAGGTTTGCGGGACTCCAGCAGCATCGAATACCTGTTTGCTGCTTTGTAATGGCATTTTAGCAGCTGCTCTCTTAATCCGATGAATTTGTCTGGCAGTAACCTTCCTCCTTATGCCTTTATCTGCACAAACCCATCTGTGCTCTGAATCACAAATCTCTTCACAGTGTGATGATCACGCTTATCATTTCTTGAAATATCTACCTGTCCAAGGCATTGCACTATTTGACACTTTTTCGCAGCAGAGAGATCCTTTTTCTTTTCCATATTGCTTAAAACCTGTTGCCTGCTTAATAACGTGGAACGTTCTTCTTAAGTAGTTATCCTTTAACTAGCTTAAAGGTAACTTGCTCACCTGGCAAACTAATTATCACAGGTGTCTGAGATTGATTTGAGTGATCCAAACAGCACGGAGACACAATACCATCCATTGAAAAATAAAATATTTATTGTTTTTGAGACTTAATTCCAATTTGCATAATAATTTGAAATGCGGTGTAGTTTGTCCTTGGTGATATGTGATAACATTAGTTTGTCCCTGGTGATAAACATGACTGTAATTAGACCTTGGTGATAACATTAATTTAGTTTCTCCCTGGTGATATGTGACACCATGAATGTAGTTTGTCCTTGGTGATAAACATGACTGTAATTAGACCTTGGTGATAACATTAATTTAGTTTGTCCCTGGTGATATGTGACACCATGAATGTAGTTTGTCCTTGGTGATAAACATGACTGTAATTAGACCTTGGTGATAACATTAATTTAGTTTGTCCCTGGTGATATGTGACACCATGAATGTAGTTTGTCCTTGGTGATATGTGATAACATTAATTTTGTTTCTCCCTGGTGATATGTGACACCATGAATGTAGTTTGTCCTTGGTGATAAACATGACTGTAATTTGACCTTGGTGATATGTGATAACATTAATCTAATTTGACCTTGGTGATATGTGATAACATCAATCTAATTTGTCCATGGTGGTGTAAAAACACACCTCCAAAAAAGTAAACATTTCCTAAATGAAGAGTATGTTAAAAATAGCAGAATTATCTGTCAGTGCACTGAGTTAATTGAACTTGGTAAGATTTCTTAAAATAAGACAAAAAAAGGTACAAATCTTAAAATGGTATCAAAATATTTAAAATGATAAATACAAGACAATTAAGTTGGTTCAGATTTTTCATCTTTACAGTGTTCATATATTAACATGAATCTAGTTTCTCCTAAAGAAAATACACTAGTTCTCTAAAATGCTAAATGCTAATCAGTCCATTCCTTGGGTTGAGTTTAATAAACCCACTGCAGAAGGAACAAAGTATTTTAAAAAAAATTATAAAAATAGTAATTTTTAGCCAAGGTCATTCTGAAACACTGTCCAGACAGATGTTTTCCAAACTGGGGGTGTAAGCGTGTGGGGGGGGGGGTCATCAATGACAGCAAGCACTTTCCTTTCTGGTCACTTTTCGAAAAAGACAACTGAGTTGTGATTGCGGATGGACAATTACCTTGCCAGACTTTTACCTTGCATTTACTTTTGACTTTATTACCAAGGTTACCATACCAGACAGTTATGTTAAATGACAGGACGCTCTCCACCATGCTGCCATCTTCCCGAATCTCTTGCTCACCCCAAACCCCTTCACTTTCTGTATTGAAAACAGTATTGCCGACTTGCTATGGACAACATAAGATGTTTGCTGAGAATTTGTTCCATATATTTAGCCAGCAGGGGCGTGAAGGCTACAGGTCGAAAATCAGTTAATAGTTTTTCCCATGGCTTTTTTGGCATTGGTACAATGGTTGACATTTTCCAGGATTTTGGTAGTAAGCAGAAGTTGAAACAAGGTCTCCCTTGAGCTGATTGGTGCAGACCTTCAGTACCTTTCCTCGAAGGCCATCTGGGCATGGTGCTTTGTGTGGCCTGATTTGTGAGAGGCAAATTGCCATCTTGCTCCATTACTTATACATGAGTATATTTGGGTATTTTCCCCTGTATTTATTATTTGCTTTCCTCTCTGCAATCCACAGTATTAAATCTTCCATAGAACTGATTGAGCTCGTTTGCAAATGATTTGCCATCTGAAATGTTGTTACTGTCCTCTCTAGACACTCTGTTTTCCCATCACTATGTTTAGCTCCTCCCATGCTAGTCTTGGATTGCCTGTATAGAATTTCCGCTCTGGTTTGTTCTTAAAATCCTTTTTGGCTTCCCAGAATTTGTCCTAAATTCCATTGCCTTCTCTTTGACACCGTCAGTGTTTTTATTTAAAACCAGGTAGGGGCCCTACTTCCTTCCTTTCATTTATTTATTTATTAATTAATTAATTTAAACCGGAAAAGATTAAGAGCAATCGGGCCTGATTCAGTATAGAACTGATTTTCAGCAGGTTCCTGTTCTGCAGAACATAAATACCTCAAACACAACAGAACTCCAAGACCATACAATAACAAACACACAACAAGCACATAAACCACGATAGTAAAACAAGCATCAGCAGGAGGCCATAAAGCCATCTTAGTGGTCACAGATATACCTGTCCATCAGATGGCGAGCAAAGGTTTGTTTAAATAGTCTTAATGATGTTAAAGATCTGATGTGCTGTGGGGTCTCATTCCAGGCTCTAGTGAGCAGAATAAAGAAAGATCTCTGTCCATAGCAGTTCCTAAAAGCCGGTATAGGGAGAAGTCCATTTGCAACAGATCTCGTAGTGCGTTCAAGCCTTGTACTGACTTTTGGAACCAGCGCAGACAATCCTACAATAGTATGTCCATTTAAAATCTGATAAAAAAGGTTCAAACCATGGCTTATTCTATAGTTCTGAAATGTCAAGGCATTACTCAAAGATAGTGCAACACAGTGGTGATTCCAGCCTAGAAGCCTGTTGTGAATCTTATAGGGTCTATTGTAGAGTCTCGCTACAGGTTCAAGGATCTCATTTGTTGTTAGTGACCAGACAGGTAAACAATACGACAGAGTGGACAATATAATGGCATGAAGATATGTTTTAGAAACAGAATGCAGTAGATATGGTCTAATTTTACTATAAACAAATAATTTTTGGTTTAACTTAGTGATTCAAATTTGGACATGGTCACGATAAGTAAGATGTGAGTCAAGAGAGACTCCAAGATACTTATACGTGGATACAATTGAACTTTTTTGATTAGAAAAGGTTATGAAATTTGATATAGCCAGTTGTTTCCTAGATGAATAAAAATACATACATTCTGTTTTCTTAGTATTCAGTGTTAAATGGTTATCCTGGAGCCAATCATGTGAATGCTGTAGGTCTGAGTTAAGTTTGTAATTAATTGTATCAATATCTGAGCCAGACAAAAAAATGACAGTGTCATCAGCATATAACAAAGTACTAGAAACATCAAACACATTAGGAAGATCATTTATGTACATAAGGAAAAGTAAACGACCTAAGATGCTGCCCTGTGGAACTCCCATAGAACACACTCGTGACTGTGATGTTACTGAACCGATTCTTACAGTCTGAGATCTGTCACTTAAATATGATTTAAACATATCTATTGCAGAGGAGGACAAATGAAAATAAAGAAGTTTATTTAACAAAATTTGATGGTTAACTGTATCGAAAGCTTTTCAAAATCTATGTCTATGACTCCAGTAACCTGACCTTTATTTAAAGACGCCCGTATCTGCTCAGTAAAAAGAAGCAAAGCCGACATAGTTGACCGCAATGGTCAAAAACCATGCTGACAATCACTGAGCAGGTTATTGTATTCAAGGTGATTAATTAATTGATTATATAATGTTTTTTCTAGTAACTTAGAAACAGTTGGAAGAATTGCAATTTTCATTCCGGCATTTAGGTCTTTCGACACCCAAGGTTTGTTATTAGAAAACAGTTTGATACTTTTACCCTGAACCACGCTATGTTCACAGTCCTGGGTACGATGTAATGGTGTCCATCAGCTTGTGAGCATCCTCACACAAGTCAAAGAACCCCTTCCAGTCTATGGCATCAAAGCAATCTTTAAGCATTTCCGTGTTTTGCTCGGTCCATACATGAATACATTTCTCTATCGGTTTTTCACGTTTTACCGGCTGTCTGTATTTTGCTAGGAGATGGAAAACATTATGGTCCGACTTCCCCATTGGTGCCCTGCACACTGATTTGTATCCACCCTCTATATTCACATAACATTGATCTAAAATATGAGTTGAGCAGGTCGAGCATGTTTACATACTGCAGTGGCGGGAGTGTCCATCGAGTGACATAATGTTGAAATCTCCCAGTATAAACCCTGCTGGTCAGTCAATCGTAGGGAGTGCAGCATTAAAGGAATGTGTGTGATCTTCTCTATTGCTTCTGTGTTGTTAGGTCCAGGTACATACATCAAAATAATGTTGACCTGTCCAAATGCACCTGTAGAATGGCCTGAATGACAGAACAAGAATGTCATAGTATCTGATGATAAAATGAATGTTGTTTGTCTGTGGTGATATGTGATAACGTGAATCTAGTTTGTTCATGGTGATGTGTGATAACATGAATCTTGTTTGTCCGTGGTAGTGTGTGATAGCATGAATCTAGTTTGTCCGTGGTGGTGTGTGATAACATTAATCTAGTTTTTCTGTGGTGGTGTGTGATAACATGAATCTAGTCTGTCCTTGGTGGGGTGTGTGATAACATGAATCTAGTTTGTCCGTGGTGATGTGTGATAACATGAATCTAGTCTGTCCTTGGTGGTGTGTGATAACATGAATCTAGTTTGTCCGTCGTGGTGTGTGATAACGTGAATCTAGTTTGTCCGTCCTGGTGTGTGATAGCGTGAATCTAGTTTATCCGTGGTGATGTGTGATAACGTGAATCTAGCCTGTTCTTAGTGGTGTCTATGCAGCATCAGATTCGTCGGTAGAGATGGATGGATAGACGGACAGTACAGTGGTGCAGCACAGAATAACCTGGTCATGGCTGACAGATCCCCAACACCAGCCAGTTAGCCTTCAGCACAATGGGGGATTTGTCCATATAAGGAGGCAGTCAGCCGCTCTGAAAGGCTGTATGTGCTCTGTGTGTGTGTGTGTCCAGGCATTGTGTCTGACCACTGAGCTCCCAAACCAAAAATACATTTGCTTGTGCTGTTTGCCTCAGAGTAGCTGCTTGAAGCAGGTTTATACCTGCATGTCATCATGAGTTATCACAGTTGATCTTTGGGATGTTTCCTGAACACAAACTGTAATGGCCTGGCTCTAACGGGACTCCCGCTCTAATAGCTGTTCTCATGTGTCAGTTCAGAGCAACACTACCTCGGTTAGCACTGAGCTCTTCAGCAGCATGGAGTTGTGTTGTGGCTGCCTGGATGGTTATTTTAAGGCAATGTCAGGCTTTGGAAAGCACTTAATCCTGGGAGGTAAGCCAAGCAGCTCACTTGAAGCCGTACCTTTAGCTCGCTCTGCTGGAGCAGAACAGGGGAGGACGCAGTGTGGACGCACTTTCACTTTGGCCTCTAATATGATGTGGTGGGCCTCGCATGAAGACAAACATTGCACCCCGCCCCTGCCCTAAACCCCAACACTGTCTTCAGTGAGCACTAATGATGCATTTAGCTGGTGAGCCGCGAGGCTAACGCTGCCCAGGCATGCCCTCCCAGCCTTTAGCTCTCTCTTTGTCTCTCTCTCATTCGCATTCAAACAGATTATTTTACTACTGCATTGTCTTGAGTTTTGCTGAGAGGGGCAGAAAACACCCCAGATGAGCCTGAGTACTGAGCAGCTCTCTGTGTCGTTAACCACAACCCTCACCTAGCAGATAACAGGGAGCAGACATACTGTAGTCCTCTGTAACTGCTCTCCAGCCCTCTGCCAGCGTTTTAATGAGGTTGCTGCTGATTATAGCTCAGTGCTCTCTTATTGAATCACGTTTATTTAGACATGGCTGACTACATTTTTAGCGTTTGGTTTTGATTAAATGTCCAGGAAACTAATTTGTTATATAGAAAATTATCTGTTTATTTCAATTTTTTTTATATTCTTTATATACTGTATATTTCACAATTATCTTTGAACTAAGTAGAAATTGACAAAGGTATTTGGTACAGTATTTACTTTATTTAACCAGGTGGGCATGTTGAGAACAGTCTCATTTGTAATGGTGACCTGGCCAAGATAAAAGCGAAAAGGCGCTAGATGACATAAAGTTACACATAAATTATAGGCTACAAGTTACACAACAATTACGCAAGGGAATTAACATAGTATAAAAAACACAGGACATTCCACAGAATAGGACTTTAAATGGTAAAAATGGCACAGAATAATTTTTTTGGTACCCTTAATATTTCATTGCACAGCCTCTAAAGACAACAAGTGTAGTCAAGTGCTGTCTGTAGCTTTGAATGATATTCGTACACGTCACAAGTAGATGTTTGGCCCACTTTATGAGCGAACACCTCTTCTTCTCAGGTTTGCTAGGTGCCTTTTTCCAATTGTGGGTTTCAGCTTTTTCCAAAGATGTTTGATGGGATTTAGATTATGACTCATAGGAGGCCACTTTGGAATGGGCCAATGTTTCTTTCTCATCTATTCCTGGGTGCCTTTTGAGGTACTTTTTGTGTCATTATCCTGCTGGAGGACCCATGACCTGCTACTAAGACTCAGCTTTTTGACACTGAGCTGTAGGCTTCACTCCAAAATATCTTCATAGTCTTTTGATTTAATCACACCCTGCAAAGATTCAAGGCACCCTGTGCCAGAGACAGCAAATCAACCCCAAAACATCACTGAGCCTCCTCCATGTTTCACAGTAGGGATGCTGTTCTTTTCTTCTGAAGCTTATTTTTTTCCCTGTAAATATGTAATTATTTGATTTATGCTCTTCTTTTGTTTTGTCAGTCCAAAGGACACTGTACACTGTGGCTTTTCCACATGCATTTTGCCAACCTCCAGTCAGGTTTTTGGGGTGTTTCTCTTAGAAGTGGTGTCTTGCCGGGTCTTCTAACATGGAGCCCATTTTTTTCTGTTTTCCTTTGTTTTCCCATAAGAGATTTTTTGCTGTGTTCTACTGCAAACCAAAGACATGCACGTATGGGTGACAAAAGATCTTTTAATTTCAACACTTTTCAGGATGAAGGGTGCATTATGTGAATAAAATGCAAGGCTGCCAATACATCAGCCACACCTATACATGCACTGTATAGCCGAAAGTATGTGAACACCCCTACAGAATTTGTAGGAGGGATAATGGTCTGGGGCTGTTTTTCAGAGTTTGAGCTAGGCCGCTTAGTTCCAGTGAAGGGTTATCATAATGCCACAGGATACAAATATATTTTAGACAAATTGGTGCTTCCAACTTTTTGGCAACAGTTTGGGGAAGGACCTTTCCTCTTCCAGCATGACTGTGCCCCTGTGCACAATGCAGGGTGTATTATTATTTGATTGCACAAAAGCGCAAGCAAGATCTTGTTTGTTCTTTATTAATCTTATTACTCAGTTTTATTGGTGCCTTATCCCCGCTCGCTGTTTTTATGATATCCATTTCATTCCAGTGGTACCACATGTGTCATCCTCCCCTGCAGTGCGCTTATAAATTTGAAATTGATCGGTCCACTAATTATTTTTAATTCCCATTTATAAGCGATTAATTTCGCCATTCAAATGAATGCATAATGGTTTACCCCCTCTGCTGGCATTTAGAGGAACAGCAACAACATGATAGAACAAAATGGCGACTCAAGGAGGGACATTAATATAAATGACAAGTTGATATATTTCACTTTTACAAAGTCCATTTCTGAACACATTTGAGACAAGAAATAAGATATCCAATTGCGAAATCTACACTCATATCTAGGCATAATTTAAATTCTATATGTTTTTTGATATGTGTCTGTTAAGTTTCACTTTCAGAACAGGACTTTTTACAAATTAGCCATGTGGCCAGGGTGAGAAAAATACTGGACATGTAGCTCAGAAATGTGCGCACATTTCTATTGTAACCCATCAGACATGTTCTATGCACATGTGACCTGTTGACAGCTCAAAATCAGGATTTATATCAAATAATTTAATAGGTTCAAGTAACACATGCTGCTGATGCATCTGATACAGCTGAGGACCTCGATTGGATCCGCAATCCTTTTAAATCATTAATGAGGAATCAAAAAAAAGATGAGTTGATACAATGCCCCCGGAGCAACAGACAGATCAGGACAGATGGACTGCATTTTGAAAAGAAAGATTGTGGATGTTGGTTTGGATGAATTTTGGTTGCTTGTGGGAACCTTTAAATATACATGGAACATATAAAAGAAGACAGCGCATGTTGGTGGAGCCAGACTTGCAAGTTGCGCTCTCTTCCTATTCTCCTCACATCAAGAGACTACTCTTAAAAGTAGATGCACCTATCCCACTGACTGAATGACAGATTTGGTTTTTGTTACCTAAGAGGTACTGTAGACTAATCCTTTCAAAACTTCTACATTCGTTTTTTTTAAATGGGCAATACATACCGTACTGTGGATTAGGCATACCATCGCACCTTTTCTAAATGTTTTGTCTAATTTAATAATTTTTTGAAATTTGAAACAGAATATGTACATTTTGTACAATAGGCCTCAGGTGTTGTGCAAACACTTTTGGTTTGTTTTTAATAGTGGGGTGCCTTGAAAAAAATCACTATGGAGGGGTGCCATGGTTTAGAAAAGGAACAACTGGTCTACGCAACATCCAGCCAGCATTCATGTGTATCATATCATTCAAATGTTGTCTTAACAACAGCTGGTGTATAGAAGCACATTGTTTGACATCGTTTGGAGGATTTGAGACTATATTGAGCTACCAGGTGAGTTCCAAGGCATTATATTTTTCCTTCGGAAGCAACATGCTTTTTAGGGCAACTTTTTAGTTAACAATTGCCTTAATTGGTACTAAGGGGCCTTATCAAGTACTGTACTGTAATACTGATTAGCATTAGAGGTCGGTCGATTGATTGGATTGGCCGATTAATTATGGACGATTATGAGTTTTCTAAATAATTATTAATCAGCGTTTTTGCGCGCCGATTATGGCCAATTCTTTTTTTTGGAGGCACAACCTCTATTGTTACAGTTAGATAACAAACCACGAGGAAACTGCATGCAGCCTGCCCATCTGTCATGAGATACACGCACCACCTGTCAAGCTCATAGACAGTATAAATAAATGGACGAACAGATGCCATTCATTCCTATGGAGAGCAAGTGAAGTCAATTAGAAGCACTTTTTCAGTGATAGACAAGTGTACTGTGCAGCCTTAAGCTGAGTGTAATGACGTAGATGTGACGTGAGCAATGTCTCTGAAAGTTGTAATTCTTCTCGTAGTCGTGCGAAGCGAAATCTGAATCATTCCAAATCTTGCCTCTTGCAGAGAGTAGGAAGTATTTCCAATCCATCAAAATGTTGATGAAATAGTTTGTTCCAATGCTTTTCATGGATTCTTATGGGCTTCTCTCTTGATTGTGTGCCTCCACATTCCCCAATTGCCTGCAAGCTTCTCCTAGACTATACGGTAATTTCTCTACTGTGCGACAAAGTTGTGTGGTTATGACAAAACAGCATATTTTCACAAAAAACGGCTGCTACGAGGCCATACAAGGTTATGGAGCTTTTTATACATTGTCCTGTTTCTTTAAAAATAAACAATGTACAAAAACAGTCTTCAAACAATGTAAATTTATTCACTGTCAAAGTGACCCTAAAATGAATGGGAGTCTATAGAATGCTAATTTGCGGCGATAGCCAGGTAGCATCAGAATCCACTCAGGGCTGCTTCAACTTTCTGGTCCAAGTCCTTGGTCATGCTGCAGCATCTAAAGTCTTGAGGATGTTTTGCGGCTGTAGAGAAGCCAGGGTAAGGTTGAATCCCAATATGCATACTACATACTAAAAGTACGTACTGCGCACATGGTGGTAAAGTATGTACTATTAAGTATACGTCAACATTGGTTACTGGCTCCAAAGGAGTGATGGTTTAAGTAATATGTCCATTCACCAACGCACATTCGTGCATAAAAGTTGTATTCAACACTATACACAGAAGATGTTTTTTTAACTTCCAAATTTAATTAAAAGGCATTCATGTTAGCAGGCAATACTGTAAGTCGCTAGTGTTCACAAATATGGTTTTCAAAGTACATCTGACATTGAGTATAACAGCAATGTTACAAAAAATGAACAGTGACAGTGGGGAAAAGAGTGAGGAACGTTAAGTTCTGACGCCTTGAGAAAGAGAAAATGTCTGTAGTTAAGTAAAAACATATTCAATGTTTCTCACTTACTGACTTATATTTCAAGTCATTGTCGTATTTGTATATTGATTAGAGGTAATTGCAGCTAATAGTTTGAATTGGATTATTATTTTCTATCGAATGACAGAAGTCCTCCCAGAGAGACTCCGTTAATACGATATACATGTTTCCTTCTAATGACTCAACGAAATAGAACAGAATACCATTGTTGTACTTCTAAATGGGAATGCCTTAATTATTTCAAACATTTTATGATTTAAAATGTTAATTACAGCAAACGTTAAACACATCAATAGAAATCCAAACTCTGTATTAATATCAAATACATTGCATTTCTGTGCATGCACATTAACAATATAATCTGAGGCAATTGGTTATTTCTAACCTACATTTCCTATTGAATAACACATGCCAATGATATATTCACGCAAAACCAGATATGTACCTATCAAGTGTGTCTGGAAAATACATCATATATTTGTGCCTTTTCTCAGGTTGTCAGCACCAAAACCGATTTAGTAATTGGTCAACTATCAAAATGCACAGGCTAAATGTTTTTTTGGCAATACCCAAGGGTTTGTTTTAGAAAATAGATTTAAAAGGCAAAGTTATTTCAAATGCAAATCTTACTATGCCCATTACTGCATAAATAAATATGACTGTAAAATAAATAATGTTGCAGTTTAAACATAATCAGCTTTTTTGATCTCCCAAAAATCAGTAATCGATATTGGCCTTGAAAAAGCATAATTGGTCAACCTCTAATTAGCACATTATTGTGTATTTGATTGTGTATAATTGGACGAAGGTTGTATAGCTGTCAGTTGACTTGGTGGGAAATAGTGACTGAAAGTCGTGTTACAGTAGACGTGACTGGCTAGCTTGCTGGGGGCTTCGATGCAAGTCAGTACATATGGTAGTAGCAGGTTAGCTTCCAATAATGGCTCATGTCTTTATCTATATACTTGTACAGATCTCTTCTGTTAAAAAAAAATCCTACCGCATCAAAACACGATACATTAAATGAACATCTAATGGACTATTACAGACAGATAGTGGTGCTAGACCGCTATACTCTGTAAACGCAGCCAGAAACATGATCTGATCACAACATTTAGATAGCCTATTACTGTATTCAAACAGACGTTAAAATTCTAATGCTTTCTACAGTTTGCTCTAGAGGCTGCATAACCTAATGGAGAAGTCCCTGGGCTTAGAAACACGAGGTTCCCGGTTCAAACCTATATAAATTGTCAGACTTTAAAATAAATGATTGATTAATGTCCAGTAGAGTACGCTTTGTGTCAAAAAATAGTTAAGTCAATTACAGTATGTTTTTCGAAAGCACAGAGTTCACTCCATGTCTGTACTTCCGTGGTGAACGCAAGAACTCTTATATAAGGTTTTACCCTGTCTACAACAATCAATTCATACACGTGGTGAAGCGGGTTAATGAGTCACCCTAAATGCAAAAGGTTGCGGCTTGTAATCTCTTCTCTACCTGTATAAATATATAATTTTGGACAGAGACTACCTTCCCAAAACAGTGATGATACATTTCAATAATCACACATTTTGTAGATAATCCCAATGAGGTAAATAGATATTTTTTATTTTGAATACAATGTAGATATAGAAATTTGTTTTTAATGCACAATCAGGAAAGCCTTAAGAACAATAATCCACTGGGCTAGCGATAAAAAAATTTGATACATTTTCATAAAAGGAGTAATCTTTATCTGTGATCTATCCATCCATCCATCCATTTTCGTCTGCTAATCCGGGATCGGGTCGCGGGGGCAGCAGCTCCAGCAGGGGACCCCAAACGTCCTTTTCCCGAGCCACATAAACCAGCTCCGACTGGGGGATCACGAGGCATTCCCAGGCCAGGTTGGAGATATAATCTCGCCACCTAGTCCTGGGTCTTCCCCGAGGCCTCCTCCCAGCTGGACATGCCTGGAACACCTCCCTAGGGAGGCGCCCAGGGGGCATCCTTACCAGATGCCCAAACCACCTCAACTGGCTCCTTTCGACGCAAAGGAGCAGCGGCTCTACTCTGAGATCCTTACGGATGACTGAGCTTCTCACCCTCTCTCTAAGGGAGACGCCCGCCACCCTCCTGAGGAAAACCATTTCGTCCGCTTGTACCCTGGATCTCATTCTTTCGGTCATGACCCAGCCTTCATGACCATAGGTGAGGGTAGGAACAAAAACTGCCCGGAACATTGAGAGCTTTGCCTTCTGGCTCAGCTCTCTTTTCATTACAACGGTGCGATAAATGTAATACCGCCCCTGCTGCGTGGATTCTCTGACCAATTTCCTGCTCCATTGTTCTCTCACTCGCAAACAAGACCCCAAGGTATTTGAACTCCTTCACTTGGGGTAAGGACTCATTCCCTACCTGGAGTAGGCACTCCATCGGTTTCCTGCTGAGAACCATGGCCTCAGATTTAGAGGTGCTGATCCTCATCCCAGCCACTTCTGTGATCTAGTCATTCTGAAATTTAAGTGTAAACTCTAGATATTTATTTCCCTTCATAATTAATTTGCCTAAATTTGGCTATGGTCCACACAATTACCCCATTGGGGCGTGTGCAGTTTATTGAAAAACTCAATGGTGTTTTTGTTGAGTGACATTCAAATTGTTCACAGAGGACACCACGTGTTGCACAGCCTTTGCAATTTTCCTAAACATTTTTGGCTTTTTTAATTAAACATTTTATAATCCTGTAACTAGCAGGATTAGACAGAACTTGAAAAATTGCTTGAAAAGCAAATGTTCTTTTTCTAAGAAAAAACAAATCTTTGGCGGCCCAATGGATTTTCTTTGGTACACAACATTTACATTTTATGTGAGAAAGGTCAGTTGTGTGGCTTATAGCTTACCTTTGCTTACTTGTCTGCTAAAGACGTAGAAAAGCCAGGTCGCGGGCTTCCTACGCATACCCGACAGATCCACGGGGAATCCCACATACGTAATTGAAACAGACATGTCGATCGTTAGTTAGCGTTGTTAGACCGCTCAGAAGAATGACATTATGAAGCTGCCTCATCTAGCGATAGAAATTGAGTGCTTATGTTGTTGCATGTGTGTCAGTGACCACAACTGGTGCAAAGATGGAGCGTCAACATCCTGAAGCAACCTGTTTTTGTCACAGCCACAGGGTGAGCATAGGTTTGGTCTCAATCGCTAGATTTAAGCCTTCTGCAATTTATTATAATGTACATTTTTTAAATTATGTTTTTGTTGATTTTAAAATCGTCAATAAAACAAAGTGGCGTTTAGGGTGTGGTTATGGCATTCGGTTGTATGACAAGACACTCAAAGGAGTTGGCATTTCACTTTTTCCGGTAAGTAACGTTACATTTTGTTTTACATTTTGTTTTAATACTGTTTTTCGTTAGCATCCCAATTAATATCAGTTAGCTAGCTAGATTACTCCTCCCTCTCGCCTAAAATCGTCACATCCGCAACCAAGATGTCTGCGCCGGTAACGGCAAATTCGATGAGTGACGTCACTGTTACCTTGTCCATATTTTTTATAGTCTATGATATAACCATGTGTGACGTCACCCAATGATTTCTGAAAAGCGGTTTTGAAGCTCATTGTGGACGGAGACAGTCTTCACCATCTTGGTAGCGCGTTAATCAACGTCACTCTCGGATAACCAAAAATGGTCAAAGAGGTGGAGCTGTGTGCCTGGTTGCCACGCCCGCCAAAGTGCGACTTTACCAAGTTAGTAAGAAGCTAAGCTAAATGCTACCAGTTGCCAATCACTACAACGTTATGTGTATTGTGTCATTTTGCAAGAACATTTTTGTAAGACGATGGAACCCTCAGGTTATATTTATGTTCATGATAAAAATGTTTAATTAATGTGTAATGTTCCAATAAATAAACATAACTCTAGTCTGTCAATAATTTCATAAATATACATGTAAAACCCTCAAGTCTAATCAAATTTCCCGTATGGCTGGGCGACATCGAAGTGTCGGTATATTCGAGTTTGGTTTTGAGCAAGAAATGAAAAATGCCTTTATCGTGCAAATGTGTTTCTGCGTGTGTACACTTAAAAAAACAAGAGCCATCATCTTTCACGTTTTCTCTTCTGTACAGCTCCCCTCCCCACAGCGGTCCTTGGTCTTGGTTAAACGCATGTAAAGACACATCTCCAATCAGTCCTCAATATCCTTGCCCATCTAAATTAGGTAGCTTAGAGGCAGTCAATTTCATAACGGTTAACTGTGAAGCATAAAGATAATATACTTTAGATTAACTATTCTTTTTTTAATAGATCAAATGCGTATGACTTTCATGTGTATGCATAACTGCATTAAAACGATTGCGGCCAGAGGTACAGTAGTCAGTAGCCTACTCACACAACTAAACTTTTCCAGCATCTGAGACACAATCATGCATTAGAACAGAAGTGTACTGTAAACGAGAATTCAAACAGCTGTTGCCTCCAGCAGACACTTTCAGCAAACTGCTGCAGTAACATCCTTTTTTTCCTGATCGTTTTTAAATAAACACAGAGCAGCAAAATTAGAGCAATATTAGAGCAAATCTTAAATATAAAGACGGAAATGTAGGCACAAATGATATGATAGCATAATTTTAAATATTTACATATAATATATAAAGAATAGGTTTCAGAGATTCAACAGACAATTATCTCTCTCCACTTCTGTCACTGAATGGAATCATAGAAGGACACCAGCATGTCATGTTTTGTGATAAGGGATTGCAAAACGGGACATCATTTTGGGTACGTCTATCAAACCAGAAGAGAAAAGGCAACGTCCCAGCAGATTTCTCTCTGTGAAGATTGTCTAGTGTCCTACATACATATATTCTCTCGAATTCATGGTTGAAATGGCAGACCTGATGGGTATCTACGATTTCTCTGTTCAGATGACAAGAAAGAGTACTTCCAGACTAGAAGATGAGAGGCTAGTATCGACAGCCACATAACTGTAGTGGCATAGCGTTTCTGGCAAATGGATACTCTACGATACAATTTGCCATAACACGTTCTCCATAGGCAACAAGGAGTGTAAGTAGGAAAAACATGCGCTGAGACAGAAAAATCAATAGGCTGGGTAGAGGGCAGCAGGGCTTGAACAGAGCTCTCTCACAGTCACTGCCTCAAGGAGTGTGTCAAACAGAGTTCTGGGAATCTCTTCTCAGATGCTTTTCATATAGGTAATGATGTGTTCTGTCTGCATGGTTATGGCTGTTAGGTGGTCGATCTTGTAAATTGTATCTTTATGAAATGTGCAATACCTGGTATAGTGACTATATACGATGAATACATAAATAGAATTTGCTATCTTCAAAAAGATAATAATTAAAATGTCATGGCTCCATCTGCTGGCTGAGCATTGTACTTAAAATATTAAAAATTGCAGCTGACAATTATAAAAATGTTTCCTTCCGAATCGTCAAATTCAGTCCTTTGCCTAAAAGATGAGTTTCCAAACTTGCAATGCGTATGATGCGCTCATGAGATGTCCAGAGAGAGTTAATGTTGAAAAGAGAAAATTAATTTATACTCGCATGAATGGATTTGTAGCTAGCAGTGACTAAACAGCAATAACGAATGCCAGATAACTTTAAAGAGCATAATCATGTATTACAACCCCCCCCCCCCATATTTAGGCTTCCCAAGATTTCTACATTGCGGAGAACATGGACAGATATTAAAACGGAATTCAACAAAATGAAGAGAACTTTGCCAAGATTTCGCTATAATTCGAATATAGACCCGTAATATTAAGAATAATTGCTGCTGTATTTGATCTACACTAAAATGCAGCAAATATGGAAGTATATATATATATTTTTATATTTTTCAAACGTTGTGATGTGCTTAGCTATAGACATTGGTAATTATTCCAAGGTATTATAAGTTCCCAAAACTGAACTTTTTTTCTGTATCACTCACCTACGATACATTTAATTCGATTTCTGAGGAAATGACCGTCTACTAATTTTTTGTATAGACTGTTTTGTTTCTAAAGGATTATGCCAGGAGCATAGTCAGTCTTGCTCATTTTATGTTTATGAAGCTAGTATTAAGTAAACATGACAAATACCTATGCAAATCATATGTATTTGAGAAACAGCCTTTCATATCTGAAATATTCGTATTGCTCAAGTGGAAAGTAATACAATGTAGCCTACAAGGCAATGCACAACTTTCTGTTAGAACAGTATTTTCTATATACCGATGCGAGTTTCAGGATTCAACTTTAAACAAAGTCATTCAGTACAGATGCGGTTGTGAATGGGTGAAAAAATAGTTTACCAAATCACTTCTGCATAAGTATGTAGTTCCCAACCAGGGGTATTTTACCCCTGTTAGTATCCATAGGACCCTGCATATACTCATTTCAGTGTGATTTAACATCTATCTTCGTTGTAAAAATATTAATTAAATCTTATTTCAGTCAGTTCTGCAATAACGTTAGGCAGATATCAATAAAAGCTAGCTAATGTAAAGCCAGAATTAAGATCAAAGTCAAAGTCAAAGTGGTTTATTTATCATATGCATTGAATAACATACATCATCCTATGCAGAGAAATTCTTTTTGACATGGCTCGGCGATTCTATGCAGTGGGCTTAAAAACAAGAATTACAACAATATAAGAATTTTAAAATAGTAATGACAATAGTAATAATAATAATAGTAATAATAATAATAATAAAACGC
>JACXGM010020512.1:0-17718 GCA_016801145.1 Umbra pygmaea | reverse complement strand
CACACAAACACACACACACACACACACACACACACACACACACACACACACACACACACACACACACACACACACACACACACACACACACACACACACACACACACACACACACACACACACACACACACACACACACACACACACACACACACACACACACACACACACACACACACACACACACACACACACACACGCAGCTTAGCCAGCAGGGCTGGATGAGGTCTGAAATATGAGCGGTAAACATTTGTATGGGCAGATGTGGATTAATGTTCATCTTTTCTTCAAGCCAGAGATTAAACCTGATTTTAGTGCCTAACAGGTTTTATCTTTTTTACCATTTTGATTACAGAGAGATAAAGTTGGAGACAGAGGGAGCGACAGAGTGGGGGTGGACAGAGGGATGATGAGAGAGAGAAAATAAAGACAGTACAAAAGAGAAGAGAGCAAGAGACAGAGAGAACCAGTGAAAGAAAAAGGGAGAGAGAGTAGTTTAGCAGGAGTGGAAGTAAACCTACAGGATGGGAAAGGGTGGAGAAGAGTAAGAAAACCAACACAGATTGACTTGATGTCTGTCTGAGAGGGGTAAGGATTTGGGACTGGCTATGGCACATAATGGCAGTGAAGTGTGTGTACATGTGTGCTGAACACAGGGAAATAGAGTGTGGATGGGGGTATTGGCTTAGTCCACAGTCTATAACGAGTGCTTAACGTCGGTAAAAATGAATACGGCCACCATCTGCTCAATCTACTTCCGCTTCTGTTCGTGTACTTCTAGCCAATGACACGCACAATGTGCCATGGAGGAGAATTTAGGGGAGGCTGGGGGAGACCAACACTGGGGGAGGGGCTCGAAAAGCAGTCAGCAAGCAGAATGAGAGACACGTCAAACGTGTGCCTGTTGTCGACCCGTGGATTTGAACCGCTGAACTATTTGGTAATAAGTGTGATGGGTGCTTCTCTGGGATGTGTGTCTACGAGGTTCGTTTTCTTTCTGCAGCTTAAATCCTAATCCTCTTAACGCCCTGTGTTACCCTCAAAATTTGACCAGAAGCCCCTATATTACCCAACCCCCACCACCTTCACTTGTTGTGTGAGACTGTTCTGGTGTGTGTGTGTATGTGTGTGAGTGCCTTCTTGTGTCTGTGTGTGGTTGCCCCCGTGTGCCAGCTTGGTGTGTGGATTTTTGGGAGTATGGGACGCACCCGCTGAGGAACACAACCCCTCCCCAGAACTACCAAGACCCCCCCGATGTCTGTCATATGGAGAGAGTTTCGGCAATGTTTCATTTTGAGACCGTCAATGTCCCCCTCCACAGCAGTGATCGTATTTGTTTATGCTGTTTCATTTCCGATTTTTTCATCTGTGTTTTTGAAAGTATAAAGAAGTCCAGTGAGAGCAGAAACTCTTTTTTAGAACCACAGCCCAATGTAAAATTAATAAAATATTATCCCAAATGTGATCCAATGAAAATGTGTTGATTTTGCAGCACAGTTTAACTTAAGTAAAATGTTTTGCTTGATAGGAAGGTGTCTAAGGCTTGTAATTTTAGTTACATCATGACAAAATAAAATCACTGACATGGTGTCTGTTCTACAAACTGGATGAGCCCCTGCCCTCTGAAACCCACACACCCAACACTTCCAAACTCCCCAACCACACAAACCCATAGTATCAGTGGCGGATGGCAGTGTCCTCATATTTAATGTGTGTATTTACCAGTTACCATTAGGTCAGTGCAGCAGATTATCACCGGCAGATGTTATGGACAGCAGCTAGCATGTTCCCCTTAGTACTCTAATGGCAGTGAAAACGTCTGTCCAACATACATCTTACACCTGCTGCCAGAGAATTACATACACGACTGCATTTAATTGGATATATGTGACTGCTACAGGAAACAGATCAAAGTGCTTAAAAAATATATAGATATATAAATTTAAACAAATTTAAAATAATAACTAAATGAATTGAATGTAAAGGCAGAAGGTCCATAAATATAAATATAAATATTATTTAAACATTGACTAAGATCAGTATTTTGGCTGTCTAACACAGCATATTGGTAGACAGCCAATATGTGTTCAAAGTGCAAACATTCAGCTTTAATTTTAGGGTATTTAAAGCTTTTCCATGGCCAGGTGTGTGTCATTCCTGCATTAGTTAATTTACAGGTAAGCAGATACATCTAGATTTAGTTTCAAGTGTGACATTTATATTCGGAATATGTTACTATAAACCATCAATTTCCAATATATCCAATATATAAAAAGAGCTGTCACGGTAAAGCAAGCTATCATTAAGATGTAAAATCAAAACAAACCAATCAATGAGATAGGAAAAACATGTGTGGCCCAAAATTTTCTAATTTCTTAAAAAGAAAGAAAGCACTAAGTAGCTCAGGGACACCAAAATGCCCGGTAGACCATGGAAAACAACTGTAGTGGATGACAGAAGTATCCTTTCCCTAGTAACGAAAAGCCCCTGTGCAACAGTTGGCAAGATCAAGAACACCTTCCAGGAGGTAGGTGTATTTGTTTCTAACAATCAAGAAAATTCTTCATCAAAAATAAATACAGAGGGTTTAATACAAGATATAAACTATTATTAAGCCTCAAAAACAGGAAGACCTGTCACGTTTACTTAATATGACTCAGGCAGAATGTCAGGCAATAGAAATAAATAACAGTTTATTGAACGTATACAATCCCATGAGAGAGAACTAGAACTAAACACGCTTAACTCAGAATAGAAAAGAACAAAACGGAAACTGAGAACTTATTTTAAAGGCAAGACTCCTCTACAATATAAACTTGAATAAACAGGATAATAAGTACTCACACGAACCAGTGAATACAGAAACAGGCAACAGGCAACAGGCAGAAACAGGCATTGACAAAATAATGACCAGCAAATGATCCAAGAACCAATGGGATCTTAAATAGGGGACTAATGATTAAAAAAGTGCAACTGTGAAAGAAAAACAAAACTGATTGGATAACTAAACCATGTGATAACAAAAGAGAGGTAACCAAAACTAAACACAGGAAGGACATTTAAAGGGGCAGAACTAAAACCTGAACATAAACACTAGGCTACACATGTACAGGGAAAGCATTACATAACCCCCCCCCCCAAGGCGCAGCTCCGGAGGTGCCAAACAAAAACAACTGATAGGCGCAAGGGTAGGCAGGTGGAGGCATGGTTCAAGGAGAACAGAACAACGAGATAGCCCGGCGGAGGCCAGGCAGCAGGAGAGCCTGGCGGAGGCCAGGCAGTAGGAGAGCCCGGCGGAGGCCAGGCAGCAGGAGAGCCCGGCGGAGGCCAGGCAGCAGGAGAGCCCGGCGGAGGCCAGGCAGCAGGAGAGCCCGGCGGAGGCCAGGCAGCAGGAGAGCCCAGCGGAGGCCAGGCAGCAGGAGAGCCCGGCGGAGGCCAGGCAGCAGGAGAGCCCGGCGGAGGCCAGGCAGCAGGAGAGCCCACCGAGGCCAGGCAGGATGAAGCCGGCCCGGAGGAGGCCAGGCTGGAGGAGGCTCGGCAGGCCAAGGCAGAGACGGAGCCCAGGCAGGCGGAGGCCGGGCGGATGAAAGCAGAGGCGAAGTCCAGGCAGGCGGAGGCTGAAGCAGAGGCAGAGCGGACGAAGGCAGACATGGAGGCCAGGCAGGCCTGGGCAGAGTCCGAGGCCGGGCGTACGAATGCGGAGGTGGTTTTAAGACCGGCACAGGAACCAGAGCTGGAACAGGAACCTGGGTAGGAACAGACCAGAAGACATACACAGAGACAGACACAGGCACAAGGATTGGGGCAGGCACAGAGACAGGGACTGGAACAGGCAAAGAGACGAGGACTGGGGCAGGCACAGAGATGGTAACTGGGGCAGGCACAGGCATGACAACTGGGGCAGGCACAGGCACGGGAACTTGGGCAGGCACGGGAACTGGGGCAGGCACAGGCACAGGAACTGGGGCAGGCACAGGCATGGGAACTGGGGCAGGCACAGGCACAGGAGCAGGCACCAGCACAGGGACAGAGGCAGGCACTGGCACAGGGACAGGGGCAGGCACAGGGACAGACAGCTGGACCAGGGAAGTCTAAGGGACCAGGACAGGCTCAGGCACCAGGGCAGGCGTAGGAACCAGGGAAGGCTCAGGGACCAGGGCTGTGATAGGAATAAATATAGGGAACTGTTCACCGGCAGTGACAGGCAAATAATCAGGGACAGGCCCAGGGTTTGGGACTGGTGCGGGAGGTGACACTGGGACATAGATGGCATCACATGATACTGGGATAACAGCAGTTTGTGTTGAGGTCTCTAGTAGGAGAGATTCGGTGGATACCTCTGGAGAATGAGACCTGGTGGAGATCTCTGGTAGTCGTGGGGCAACCTTGGGTGGTCTAAGGCCAAAAGATTGGGACTTGTGTCTGGAAGGTTGCGGTTAGAGAGTGGCATTACTATGGACCCTATTCGACAAATAGGGGTCCTGACATGACAGCATAGGGCCCTGAAGGGATACTGAGGGGCCTTGACAGAAGACTGAGGGGTATTGACAGGAGACTGAGGGACCATGACAGGAGAATGAGGGTGAGATCTATCACAAGGTTGGAGAGGGCGTGCAGTATCTTCCAGAGCAGACACCAGGTGAAGAGAACGGGCAAACGCACGTTTTAGTAGGAAACTCATGGCATCTTCATCGAGATTCCCCAGGCCTACTCTCCATGAAAGTACTTGCTGATGAGTTCGGAACGTTCTTGACTTCAGGCCTTGTATCACCCACTCCCGGTAATCCTCATTCAATTCAGGGTCTGTCCGTAAGACGTTAGCTAACCTTTGTAGCAATGGTGAGGAGAGAGCAGATGACTGTGGCTGAGAGGAGACAGCCCTCTTGGGCTGGGCGTCGGGGGCCATCTTGGGAAGGGCGTCGGCGGCCATCTTGCTTATGACAAAGTTCATAGCTCTGGGACATAACCCCTCTATCGGCAACTGGGTTCTGGACTTCCTGACTGTCCACCCTCAAGTGGTGAAGAAGGCTGCGTACTCTGTGTGGCCACATACAGCTCTAACTCCATTATTAAGTGTGCGGAGACACAAGTGTAGTAGGTATAATTACAAACAACAATGAGACGGCCTACAGATAGGAGTTCAGCATGCTATGGGGCATTGAGGTCGGGCAAATAACATCTCTCTCAACATAAAAATAATTGATTGTGGACTACAGGGTGAGAAGGTGGAGCGCTCTCCAATCCTCATCAATAGAGACACCGTAGACAGGGTTGCAGACTTTAAGTTTCTCATAGTTCATATCTCAGATTAACTAGACTGGTCACTGCAATCATCCATGGAGGCTGAAGATGTTTGGTCTGTCCCAGAGAGCTCTCACAGTGATCTACAGGGGCACCATTGAAAGTATACTGACAGGATGCATCACGGTCTGGTACAGGAACACTTTTGTGTCAGACCGCATGGCTCCCCAGAGTGTTCGAAGCTCAGCTGAACATGTCATCAGGTCCTCACTGCCCCCCCCGGAAGGCAGGTACAACACCAGGTGCCACGTTGAAGCATAGATCATTGCTGATGCCAGCCATCCGAGCCACAGACTGTTCCAGACCCTCAGTTCCACTAGACACAACCAGTACAGTAGCATCCTGTCTAAATCAGCTCCCACAATCCATCAGGCTGCTAAATGGTACACATTAAAAGATATGGTACAGGGTCATGTGGACATTTCACTGGTACACAGCAAAAGGTCTGGTGTTAAATCAACACCCTAATTGTTAAATGTACACTCTCAGTATTTATATTGCTCCACTGTAGCTATATAAACACTGAGAGTGTTAATTTAACACTGGACCTTTTGCTGTGTATTATGATCACCACACAGTAGTCATTCTTTTGTGTGACTGTCCAATGGACAATGGAATCTTCTGCTGTATTTGATGGTTATAACCAACTGCATTCCCTCTGGCAATATGGTAAGCAACCTTAACACCATGGTCATTTTATATTCCACTGCTTATTGATGCAATGTAACTGTTAAATATACATATACATGTACTGTATAATCTTACATAGACTTTTTAGACACATTTGTCAAGTTAAATTAATCGTCAAGTTATCAATCGATCAATCAAATGTATTGTCACGGTTGTGTTTAGGCGGTGTAGAGAGAGACTCACAGGCAGAGATATGGTGGTTGTTTGAATATTAATTACACCCAATTTACTGACAACCTAAAACTACATGCAAAGCACTGAATAATCATAACATATATACACATAACAATGAACTAACTAAATATATACTTATAATCAATAATACAAGAAACAACTGAAATACGCAGTACACTAATAAGACATTTAAGGAGTCCATCTCTTAATGTCCCTGTAGACGCCAGCCCTCACTGGGCTGGGCGTGACATATATTTTATAAAGCCTATGTTACAACAGCAGTCATCACAAAGTGCTTTGACAGATATAAAAAAAAACACAAAGAGCAAGCAACAACCAGTGATCCACAGTGGCTAAAAATAAACTCCCAAGATAGAAACTATGATGAAACCTAGAGAGGGTCCAGACTCAGGGGGGGTGGCCAGTCCTCTTCTGGCTGACCCTGTGTTTATGAAGGTGTGTATGAATGACGTGTGTGGAAAATCAGGAAAACTAACAGGGAGTTGTACATGGGCACGGGCTTGGCCACCGGAACAGGTGTGACAAACGGACCACAACTGGTGCAGCCCCTTGTCAACAGTAGGTTGTCCAGCCGAATTGACATGTCCACCAACTGATCGAAGGTCATGGTGCTGTCGCGACATGTCAATTTGCGCCGGACATCCTTTGCACACCTTCCTGAACTGGCGGCCAGGGTGCAAAATTCCAGAGCATATACCTGGGCCATCCAGGTGCCCTGCTTAAGATGATAGCAGGGCACCTCTCTGCCCTCAGGTGAATGGTCAAAGCAGCCCAAAATTGCATTATATTAGTTTCTAAGGAAACTATTTTGTAAAAATGAAATATGTGAAATATTAACATATGAAAGGATCAAGTGTGTACGTAAAGAACTAAATAAAAAAACAAATTAAGTAAATTATGAACATATGAAGATCATGACGTAGCACGTAAATAGTGTCGTTTTTGTTAGGGTGGAGGTCGGGGATGGTGGATGGGATGGTGGATGGGCGAATAAATCTGTGACTTACATCCTGGAGTTTGTGAGTTCAAATCCAAATGGAAGCTTTGTGTGTGATTTGTTCTCAATTCCAGCATGATGCAGACGTGCTGCACATTATATCTTTTTGTAATGTTAACCCTAACCTTAATCCTAACCTTAACCCCAGTAACCACATGGCTAACCTTAACCCTCCAAGGTCTTGAGGGGCACACAGTTGACTTTTTGGCCTCTAGAAAGTTCATACTTTGACCTACAGTGAAGTGCCTTATGGTTTTGGATTCAGACAACCCATCGCTAAAACATGGATGAATGAAATCCAACATCCTGGGTCATTGAATTTTATGTTTTATTAAATATTTAATTAAAGCTAAAAGAATGTATGTTTTTTTTTAAACTAAAGAATGTATGTATTTTAGGTTGTTTTTTACATGTAAAAGAATGTTATCTATAACGAATAAGGTTTATTTTCAAGCCCCCAGGGGTCCTGGACCAAAATTTGCTATTTTGTCATTTTCACTTCCTACTTCTTGTCTGTGATATCTTTTGTCAAAAAGAAAGACCATTGTTGGCTTTGAGGCGTGATATCTCCGGCTTTGAGTAACTTACAGAGATGAGCCACCACTCATTATTTGCGTCTAATTCTCCCCTTTTTAACGGTATCAAGTTTAGTTCCTAGCATGTACAGTTCGTAAGATAATCGCGTTAAATGCTCGTCAATAGACTTAGTTAGCTGTTAACGTTAGAATATCATTTTGAACGCCATGGAATGTCGGAATGTGTGGAATGTTCTCGTATGAACCGTCGAAATGAAACGTGTAAATGCAACGTATATAAGGCCGAATATAGCCTAATAACAACACGTGCAGCTGAAATGTAAAAACACCCCAAATTAGATTTTCAAAATATTTTCCTGAGAACGTAATTTGGGATAAACGGTAGGGTCAAAGACAGCTTGGAAGAGATGGGTGAACTCAAAGAAATGGAATGATTAGAAATAGAATGATTAGAAATCCCATTCCAATTCAAATCAATGTAGCAGAATGGTCAAGCAGCAGCCATTATTTTTGTACCATTCCAGTGCAAAGCTTTAACAGCCTACTTCCGCATTGAATTGATTTGCGGCAAGTCACGGACTGACTAGATAGTTTTACAGAAGCAATAGGCCTTATCTCCATGGCTTGAGATTAGTTGGCGGTGTATACACCTTTCAGATGGTTGTGATCCGCCATTAAATCAAAGAAGAAGATCACCGTTGCCTGTCTTGTGTGAAAGAGGAATTGAAGAGTACTGGATTTATTTTCGTTATAATTCTATTGGTAAGTCATCAAAATATATTTAATATATGCTAATTTTACAAACAGTAAGATAAGATCTATAACTTTTCTTGAGAGCTAGACAAGATTTAAATAATCTCGCCTGAAATACAGTGTTGGTCACATTACTTTAAAAAAGTAATTAGTTATATAATTATAAAAGTAACTAATTACCAGGGAAAGTAACTTTGCGTTACTTAAAAAAAGTCAAGTATGTCAAATAACTTGTAAGCCCCAATATTAAATATCTTAAATGAATGAAATGGACACTAATTAGAATCAATTATTAGTCTAAGTTATAAGAGTTTGTGGTGGTGGAGAAAAATCTAGTTTCAGTTGCTCTGATGTCGTGGCTCCATCTCCTTTTGTAGCGGAGCTCACGTTATCAGCTACATTCTTGGCCACTAGTTTGTGGCGGCATTTGACGATGTGAGGTGCTTCATTAGATTCAAATTATTTGCCACCAACGTGGAGTCTCTTTCTTCCTGTTCTTATGTTGCACGTTACATAAACATTCTTTCCTTTTACCTCAACGAGGGAAAAGTAGTGCTTATTATACTTACAGTTTGCGAAAGCTACCTTTGAACTCGTTGGACTTCTTATCGCTCTGACTCCTGGCTGTTGGTGTGTCCGACTGTCTGTGCGTCTGTGAACTGAACAGTGAACACCCGCCCTACTCTGCCTCTGGTTGGTTGGCAAATGATGGAAATGTACTCTAAGCCAATCATCATCAGTTGTGGTTGTCTACCACCCCCCTGACACACACACACCATAATTTTTTTTTGCAGTTCCTGCAGAGAGAAAGCAACAGATGTAAACCGCTTCATTGAGCTCAATTAAAGTAACGCCACATTTTATTGTCAGTAACGGCGTTGTAATGGGGGAAACAGAAATTTGTTTGATTACTCATTACTGAAAAAAGTTACGCTGTTTGTAACGCCGTTTATTATAACGCTGTTATTCCCATCACTGGCTAAATATCACTTTGAGATAGCTAAGGGAGAAATAGTGAATATGACATACTTTAAAGTCCCACTAGTGCGTGTTGTCGCCGTGACAACTAACAATAGTTGCAATTTTTTTGTGTACTAATCCAGGGTTGCCAACTTTGGAACTTTGGCTGGCGTGAGACTCTGTACAATCAGTGTGCGCGCGGAGAACATTTTTGGTAAATCCAACCCTAATTAAAAAAATGTCAGTCCTTGTTTACTTAGTATAAACCCAGAATTATAGAGAAGGGTCCAGCTGCGGCTTGGGCGTTCCCGTTATGACACAATAACACCCATTGGGAGTTCCTGGTAGCGTTTCATCAACCAATCGGGTTCGCGAGTTCAAATCCAGATGGACACTGTGTGTGTTTTGTTCTCCATTGCAGCGTGATGCAGACAGGCGATTTTTAGTTTGGATCAGTAACTATTTGCGTTACTGTTGAAATTTTTTTTGCTATATTTTAAAGAATTTGGATTTGAAGGTATCAGTGTTTTTGGTCACTCAACACACTGCTTTGATGCGTGTGTCGTTGTGAAATGTTTCATTAGTTGCTTACAACGGATGTCTACAATGTTTTCGCTCCTGGACATAATGTACAAATTACATGCACGTTTTTGCCTTTGACCACAATGCATTTGAAGTAGTGTTTATATCTCCACCTTGAAAATGCCAACTTTTCATCGGATTGCTCCTGACTCGCGATCTCTGCTACTTATTTGAAACCCTGTTAGCTGTTGTGTGTGTGGCGCGTGTGCTGGCATGTGTGTAAAAACATGGTTAGCTAACATGAAACATGACTGCCTTAGCCAAGTATAATCGCCTAACTCATTATTAACCTAACCACTCACTAGTTTTGAGCCAGGGTTGCGTTCGGATTACACAGTTTATTCAATCAATGCAAAGTAACGCACTGCATTTAACATCCAGTAACTGCGTTGTAATGACAGGAAAAGTAATTAGTTAGATTACCCTGTTACTGGAAAAAACGCAGTTAACGCCGTTATTCCAAACACTGATCATTACATTAACCATAAGCCTTAGTCAAACCCTTACTCTAACCTTAACCACTCTGAATGAAACCTTGCTGTTAAGACCATCTAAAATATATTATAAGAGCATTTTTTACTGAAATGCCACGTCATGATGCTTCCAATTGAAATACATTAGTTTTGAAACGTGCTGAGAGACACGAAAAAATGAGAAAATCATGTCCGTGTACATGAATCAACAGATTAAAATTGCGTGATTATATCACGAAATGCTGTGAGTTTGCATTAGTTAGTAACCTCATGCCTAACCTTAACCGTAAATGTTGTAACAAATTAATTAGAACGCTATGGAATATGTGTTCCGGGGCATTCCGGTTTGCGAAAACGGGAACCCCCACCAGCACGAGAACGCCCATGTGTGGCTGCAGCTGGATGATATTGGAATTATGCAAAAAACAAATAATTGAATGGAAACACGTTTTTTATGCTGAAAGCGTGAGAGTCACGCCAGATGCGTGAGAGTTGGCATCCCTGACTAAATGACCAAGCAAAACAGTTCAATGAGGTTTCTACTCATTCCATTTCTATGGGTGAACTCCTCATAATCCTCTATCACTGGTCCTCCACACAACGTTGGCCCACTCCAAGGCCCTACTCGACAGGCACAAAATGTAATATTGAGAAGGGAGTAAAAGGAGTCAAATGCAGGTTTGATTGCCTGAATGGCTTTTTTATGTGTAACACACTAACGTACAGCAATTCGTACTTGGGAACTTAGGAAATACGTGGGTACAGTAATCACACTAAACAATAAAACGTGCCGTTTAAGGCTTCACACCCTATTTCTGACTATACAGGTATTCGTAAAAGCAACATATAAAGAATGACAATCACAGGCAAATACCGTGAAGACACAGGGAACATTTATACATGGGTGATGACTAACTCAAAACAGGTGCGTAAGGGAGGGCCAATGGTTCAGTAGCTCGGTGACATTGACCGCCGGAGTGCAGGCACATCAAGAAACAGAGTCACTGCAGAAGGAGACGTTGCACTCTGCCAATGGGAGATTGATATATTGGTAAAGTATTTATTTATTTATTTAAAAAATGTATACTTTCTTACATTAAAAAAACATGACTCTTACATTGTTTTCTGATTGCATTTTTTTGTTTGTTATTTATTTATATTTTATATTTTATTTGATACTTTCTTCGAGTGTGCTGAATTATGTGTTCACTAGAGGAATGGGTTTAGACCACCAAACCATCAAAAGCCAAATAACACGTTCCTTTCATTGGCCAGTAGATGGGTCTATATAGAAAGTGTTATCCCAGTGGCTGGGTTGTGTAGTGTTGGTTTAGCCTGTCAGCTGTCAGGCTGCCTCACTCCACCGTGCCGGGCTCAGCTCAGATTGCTCCAGATTAAGCAATGGGGGCACTCGGAGAGAGAAACCATGATCCATATTAAAGCTGCATAAAATGAAATTTGCTAAGATTTAGAAACGGATCATGTGCCCCGGCGATTTTAATCACAACCTGCATACTGTCTGTGTATCTGTGTTTGTGTGTGTGTGTGTGTGTGTGTGTGTGTGTGTGTGTGTGTGTGTGTGTGTGTGTGTGTGTGTGTGTGTGTGTGTGTGTGTGTGTGTGTGTGTGTGTGCGCACATGTCTCATCTGCATAATACAGAAGCAACAGTGACATGAGGATTACAAATGTACAGTAGGTAGTATTTAGTTATCAACCAAGTGCCCCCATTTTATCTGTATCCAAATCACTAGTCTGTCCTTACCTCTCTAACTAGTACCTAACAGCGTGAGTTCATATCTTGAGTTCATATCTGTAAATAAAGGCTTGACTATGCCAGTGGATGAAGCATTTAATGAGTGTTGTGTACGTGCCTGCGTGTTTGTCGATGATATTGTTCTTGTGTTCGCTACACTTGTAATCCCTGTAAAGCTTTAAATACTCTCACTGCACAGGGACAGGGGACGTCTAGCTATAAATGGTTTGAAATGCACCTCCTTGAATAGTGGTCTTAATGTAACCCCCCTTTTGTCCATTCCCCAACAGATTTAGGAGAGGGGAAGATTATTCTCTTTGCCTCGCTGCTATTTCCAATAGGAAGTTAGAGTAGATAAGTGATCAACAGTGAGAGTAGATAAGTGATCAACAGTGAGAGTAGATAAGTGATCAACAGTGAGAGTAGATAAGTGATCAACAGTGAGTGCATGCGCACTGATTTAATGAGCTCAGCTCAGCAGGCACTGAAACACACCTAAGGGAGTTGCTAGAGCTTGATGAGCTCAGGACATCCCTGCTGACGAATCTTATTGGACAAAGAGCATCACCCATGGAGTATACCAGCCACTCGACTGCTAGGAGAACAACTTTGTCATTCTTTTGCATTTGGCTTTGTGCTTGAATCTTCCAGCATTACCATTGATATTGATTATGTGGCCTTCATCATCATTCATCGTCAGCAACAAAAGTGTCATTAACCTCTTCCTCATCATCAGAAGCAGTGTATTCAACATGTGACATTTCCACAAGTATGAGAAGATTACACATACTGTATATACTGTATATTACGGTATATTAGGTTCATACATTTAAACCCCTTGCAGGGTTGAACACTGTGTGTGTGTAATCATTGATCATGGATGTAGATATCTGCCAGTGCTGACTTCATGAATTTCACTGGCACATTTTAAAATGTTTGGCCTCAGCATTTTGGGCGCCCTTTCTCTTTAAGAGATGAGCCTTGATCAAGAGGGAAAAATAAAACATTTTGTGAGGTATCTGATCAAAGAAAGGAAAGAAGACTCTGTCCAGAGAAGACCATGATTTTTGGTTTAGCTCATCTTTGTGGATTTACAGTATCCCTACCAAGGATAATGTTTGGCTGGTTGTGTTGGGTGTGTGGGAAAATCCATGAACATTAAGCTGATCACTGACACTCCACAAGGCCGGGAATACCAGTCACTACAATCCGGTGAGAGCTATCTTTACTTTTTTCTCTTTGGGGAAAATAACCGTGGAGTGTTTGTTTATGCATTTTTTAAGTGGGATTAGGTTTTCTTGTTTTCTGTGGAGTTCAGACTTCATACTTGGAAATACAGAGATGTTTGTCTGGTGGATGTTTGTATGGGTGAAACTGTGGGACAATCAAATAAGTTTGTGTTTTTGTTTTCTGTATTCACTGCATTTGTATTAATGGATATGTAGATAAATACTAATATAAATTATCTTATTTGATGGACTGTCTGTGTTGTCTTTCAGTGGGAATTTAATCATTTAAAATGTAATAACAGGGTTTGTGATTCAAGCCGACTTTTATAAACATCTTTCTCATAATCAGAAGCAGATTCATCCACAACTTTCTCATCATCAGAAGCAGTGTAATCCACAACTTCCTCATCATCAGACCCAGTGTCATCCACAACTTCCTCATCATCAGAAGCAGTGTCATCCACAACTTCCTCATCATCAGACCCAGTGTCATCCACAACTTCCTCATCATCAGAAGCAGTGTCATCCACAACTTCCTCATCATCAGACCCAGTGTCATCCACAACTTCCTCATCATCAGAAGCAGTGTCATCCACAACTTCCTCATCATCAGAAGCAGTCATCCACAACTTCCTCATCATCAGAAGCAGTGTCATCCACAACTTCCTCATCATCAGAAGCAGTCATCCACAACTTCCTCATCATCCGAAGAATCATCGTTATCATAATACTCTGGACTGAATACGCAGTGGTTTGCAGTGTTAGTATGTCACTCAGTTATAGTAATTCCCAGGGTAGGTACAGAGCAGGACAGTGTCTCTCCAGGCTATGCATAACCAGCACCCTGACATGGGAATATCATCAAAATAACACATGACTGTCTCCTGTATGTGTTCACCTGTATCTGTGGTTCCAAACTACTCAACACATGATGCAATGCCTGAGTTAATATTCTTTCTCTCACCTCACTCACATTCTTCCTCCCCTCACTCGTTTTTCTCTCACTCTTTTGAACCGTCTATCTCACACCACTTTGTTTATATCATGTGGAGGTTGAGTATTGTGATGTGGCAATGTAAAACTTTCAGTAGGAGAAAAACACATCTAAATAGAAGAACAAAATATAGTTGTGTCTGATTTCTAAGTAGTAGCACTATTAGGGAGAGAGAGACAGATAGAAGATAGTCAAAGTCAAAGTTGTCAAAGTTGTTTATTTGTCATATGCATCGGATAACATCACATCATCCTATGCAGAGAAATTCTTTTGACAAGGCTCGACACATCTACACAGAGGGCTTAAAAAGGTTATATACAATATAAAGACATTTTAAAACGATAATAATAATAATAATAACAAAATACACTATGTACTGAGCAGTGGTCCGGAGAGTGTACGACAGCAGAAGTAATAAATATTATAAAATATGGCATGGAAAATTACTTTTAAAGGTGCATTGAATTCTGCTACATCAGATGTAGAGTGGATAAAGTGACCAGAGAATGTCAGGGCTCAAGAAATGGTTTGTGATTTGTGATCAATGTTCCATGTTGAGCAGCCGAATGGCCTGCGGAAAGAAACTGTTTTTTAATCTGGTAGTCCGTGCCTTGATGCTCCGGTAACATCTCCCAGATGGCAGCAGTGAGAAAAGGTCATGGCCTGGATGGCTGTGGTCTCTTAGAATGTTCTGTGTTTTCCTCAGGCATCAGTTGTGGTAGATGCCTTGCACGGAGGGGAGACAGCAGCCTATGATGTGCTCCGCTAACTCCACCACCCTCTGAAGGGACTTACGATCAGCAGCGGAGCAGCTGCCGTACCATGCTGTAATGCAACCTGAGAGGATGCTTTCAATGGTGCACCTGTAGAAGTTTATTAAAATCCTGGCAGACATGCCAAACTTGTTGAGGCTCCTCAGGAAGTATAGGCGCTTTTGGGCAGTTTTTGTTGCCAAGCTTGTCTGACGGGACCATGTGAGGTCGTCACTGATGAACACACCGAGGAACTTGAACTCTGGAACTCTCTCGACTTCAGCTCCATCGATGTTTATGGGGGCAAGACCCTCCCTCTGCCATTTCCTAAAGTCCACTATCATCTCCTTAGTCTTGCTGACGTTGAGAGAGAGGTTGTTGCTGTGGCACCAGGTAGCCAAGGCATTTACCTCCTTTCCGTAAGCGGTTTCATCGTTGTCGGAGATGAGACCTAGGATGGTTGTGTCGTCAGCAAACTTTATGATGATGTTAGGACTGTGTGTGGCCACACAATCAAATGTGAAAAGGGCGTACAAGAGGGGACTGAGTACGCAGCCCTGTGGGGCTCCGGTGCTCAGGGTCAGTGCGGAGGAGGTGAGGTTGCCCATTCTCACCATCTGGGGTCTGCTCGTTAGGAAGTCCAGGATCCAGTTACACAGGTGGGTGTCAAGACCCAGGGTCCTGAGCTTGGGAATGAGCTTAGCAGGAACAATAGTGTTGAATGCTGAGCTGTAGTCCACAAATAGCATCCTCACGTATGTGTTCCTTTTTTCCAGATGGGAGAGGGCAGTGTGTGCCGTTAGTGCGATGGCATCGTCTGTGGATCTGTTGGGGCTGTATGCAAATTGTAGGGGGTCCAAGGTGTCCGGGAGGGCGGGAGGGCGGTGCAGATGTGGGTTCTGACCAGCCGCTCGAAGCACTTCATGATGATGGAGGTCAGTGCTACTGGGCGGTAGTCATTTAGGCAGGTGATGGTAGGTTTCTTTGGAACCGGGACAATGGTGGCCTGCTTGAAGCAGGAGGGAACTACAGACTGGGTTAGGGAGAGGTTGAATATGGTGGTGAATACCTCCGTAGGCTGGTCAGTGCATCCTCTTAGAACATGGCCTGGAATGCCATCTGGCCCTGGAGACTTCCGCGGGTTTACTCTTTTAAAAGCTCTCCTTACATCAGCCATGTCCAGGGACAGAGTGCAGTCGTCTGGGTTCTCAGCTAGCTTCTCAGGAGTGATGTTGGCTACCTCAAACCGTGCAAAGAAGGTGTTGAGCTCGTCGGGGAGAGAGGCGGGGGGATTTGCATCACAGCTATTTCTCCCTTTGTACTCCGTTATCTGCCACAGTCCACACCACATGCACCTTGGGTCTGAGCTGTTGTAGTTGGACTCCAATTTGTCCCTATAGCCTCTTTTAGCATCTCTGATGGCCTTCCGTAGGTCATATCTGGCCCTCCTCAGAGCCTCCAGGTCCCCAGAGTTATAGGCAGAGGACCGTGCTGCAAGCTTGGCACGGACATCACCGTTAACCCAGGGCTTTTGGTTGGGGAAGGTCTTAACATTGACCCGTGGAACGACATCATCTATGCACTTGGTGATGAATGCTGTGACAGAGTCAGTGTATTCATCAATGTTGTCGCCAGCCGCAGTACTAAACATCTCCCAGTCTGTGGTTTTGAAGCAGTCTTGGAGAGTAAGGATGGCTTGATCACTCCATTTTTGGACTGCTCTAAAAACATTTTTTTTCTGTTTCAGACGTTGCCTGTAGGTTGGGAGGAGAAGAATGGAGATGTGATCTGCCTTTCCAAAGGCAAGGCGGGGGATGGGTTTGAAGCTATTACGGATTGTTGAATAACAATGGTCAAGAGTCTGGTCACCTCGAGTGTGAAAAGAAATGTGCTGGTGGATTTTGGGCAGCATTTTGTTCATGTTTGTCCTGTTAAAGTCTCCAACAACAATGAAAACAGACTCAGGGTGAGCGTCCTCCAGGCCACTTATTATTCCATATATTTCCTCAAGCGTGCGCGCCTTATCCGCCTGCGGGGGAATGTAGACTGCTGTGATTATAGTGGACGAATACTCCCGGGGGAGATAGAAGGGGCATATGTTTACAGTTAGTAGCTCCAGGTCCGGTGAGCAGTGTGTTGAAATAACTGCAGCATCCGAGCCCCAACGGGAGTTAACCATGATGCAAACCCCTCTGCCTCTTTGTTTACCTGACTCCGAGGTTCTGTCCTGCCGGTAGATGGAAAAACCAGCTGGCGTAACAGCCGGGTCCGGGATAGGAGGATCCAGCCAGGTCTCATTGGACGCTAGCACGCAGCAGTTAGCAATGTCTCACTGGAAGTTAATCCGAGCGTGAAGTTCGTCCATTTTATTGTCCAGTGATTGAACATTTGCAAGTAAAATGCTCGGTAACGGTGGATTGCAGTATCTTGTCCGAGATCTGCACAGAATTCCGGCACGTTTGCCTCTCTTCTTCCTCCTTCGCCGCCTGTGTATGAGTAAACA
>JACXGM010020511.1:5364-17864 GCA_016801145.1 Umbra pygmaea | reverse complement strand
ATCAGCCGCGGTCGGTGGATCTTAATTGGGGAGGACGGGCTCGTATTATGCTCGGAACCGGAGTGAATGGAATGGTGCGCAACGAACAAAACCAATTGTTTTTTGATTTGCACACATTCCATTCACTCCGGTTCTGAGCGTAATACGAGCCCGTCCTCCCCAATTAAGATCCACCGACCGCGGCTGATGTATATATATACACACACACATACACTTTTCCCCCCATGTAATCTGAATGAGTGATTTATAGGTTGAAGAAATCTGCAATACTAATTAACAGAATGGTCTGCTTGAGCTATCACAATTTATTATTAATTTTCATAACATCTAAAAAAGGGTATTAATAATATCCAGGCAATTTTTGAATGTCTTTATAGATTAAGCAAGAATTCTGTTATTTTCACATCTTTTTTGTTTTGTTCCAATGCAAATGTATAGATGAGAAAATATATTTTAATTTCAACATATTTCAGGGCAAATGTTGCATTATTATATGCAAGTGCACCAATCCTTTCAGCCAAGCCTGTATATTTGTACATAACCTTGCACTTTCCTAATTCGTAGGAAAATATGCATCCTTCCAGACCCCTAAACACCCCCAAATCGTTGTGCCAGTCAGGTATCCCACATGACACTAAAAACAACATCTCAATGCGTTTTGTAAATCCATACTCGTCAACCGTAAGTACCCAAATTTCACTTTAACACTGTATTTTACGTCATCGTTTAGATTTTTGAAAACTACAGCTAGATTCAGGGAAGGGTTCAGCTGACTTCTTGACCTTTGTCTTGCGCCTGAATGTAGTTGATTTGAGAAGAAAACATCCAAATTGAGTTTGAGAATCCGTTTTTCTTTGCCTGCATTCTTCAAATAAATAAATATGTAAAATAAGAAGAGTTACAGAGACTTTGTTTTCCAAATTGGCTAGCGCAAACGATGAAATACCTGAAGAGCTGGACGATTTCTGAAAACAGAAAAAGACACCACATAGTTCCAGAGAAAGTAGAACCTTTTAATTCCCGACTCCCGTTAAAAAAAAAACTTCCCCCAGACACTCGCGATAATACATTCTTCTCCCAGACACTCGCGATAATACATTCTTCCCCCAGACACTCGCGATAATACATTCTTCTCCCAGACACTCGCGATAATACATTCTTCTCCCAGACGCTCGCGATAATACATTCTTCCCCCAGACACTCGCGATAATACATTCTTCCCCCAGACACTCGCGATAATACATTCTTCTCCCAGACACTCGCGATAATACATTCTTCTCCCAGACACTCGCGATAATACATTCTTCTCCCAGACACTCGCGATAATACATTCTTCTCCCAGACTCTCGCAATAATACATTCCATCGCACATGAAGTTAACAATTTCAACTTTGTTCAAGTGTTATTGAAGGGAAATACATAACCATACGAATGAGCCAGAATACAGCAAATAAGAAATACGGCAAAGCCAGGAGCAATGGCGACAGAGACAGAAAGTGTTTGCTGTAGAGAGGTGGAGGCAGGGTTACATTTTTGCTTCATCCATCTCCAGCCAAGAACATTATTACTATGTTTGTTAGATCATCAAATTTTCTGATGGACCAATGTGTATGGAAATCTTCAAGTATCCCTAAAACGAACTGAAAAAAACAACATCCAGGTCCTAAGGGCGTAGGAACGAGTTTGATTTTGGGGTGGGGCACACAATATATTTTTCACAAATTGTTCTTATTATTGGGGGTGTCCACATTACCTGTCTTAAATATTGGGTGGACATGTCCCCCCCCCCCCGTTCGTACGCCCTTGCCTGGTCCAAAAACTAGCAGAGGTAAGGTCAAAGTCGTTAAGCATTATCTAGCATGTATTGTTTGTGTATATACTTAGATGAACGCAACATTAAATAAAATTATCATTGACAGACAATTGCTCAGTCTGCTTGAATTGGAGCTGGCTAGGTGGTATAACTCCCGAACAAAACTGGAGGATTTAGTGACCTATTGTATCGGGCTAGGGTGTAAGCAGTCAACCTGCTGGGTGTAGCCGGTTAGCATGATCTAGCGTGTATTGTTTGTGTATATACTTGGATGAACGGAACATCAGATAAAAAATATTGTTGATAGTATATTGCTCAGTTAGTATCAATTGGAGTTAGCTAGGTGGTATTATACTCCCGATCTTCTGAGGATTTAGTGACATATTTTATCAGTCAAGGACAAGATGAATGGCTAACTAGGTTACATGCTTCTTGCCGTATTTGTCGCCGGAGTGCTAGCTACAGATGGCTCACATCTAATTTTGAGGCAATCATACCATGTCAAAATACGATACATTAAATGAGCATGTAGTGGTCTGTTACAGACACTAGAGCTAGACCCCTAAACTCTGTAAACACAGTTAGTTACGTGATCTGATCACAATGTTTAGATTGTGTATATATTACTGTATTCAAACATTTTAAACATTATTGTATTAAAAGAGACATCACGTTTTTTAAGAGAAGGTGGTCAAAAATCAGTTTTAAAGATACTACCTGCGTTCTAAGTAAATACGCGAACGAGGGTGTACGGTACTAATAATTTTTGGCATTTAAATTGGGACATTTGACATTACATGAAAATACGAAGTGAAGGATATTGTAGGGTAAATGCCGACTAGATACATTAATTTGTATTTTTTCTAATGCGATATAACAAACAAATAAAACTAATTTTATATTTATGTTAGGTTAAACGATTAATGTCCAGTACAGTACACTTTGTATTGAAAAATAGATAAGTCAGTTCAGTACCATCCCGTGGTGAAAAGGGTTAATGAATCGCCTAAGATACAAGAGGTTGTGAGTTCAAATATCTTCTCTACCTGTGGAATTATCTATTTTTGGACAGGATGTTTCCCAACAGTTTCTTTTTATATAAAAACACGGGTGCAGCCAAATCCTCTTAACATTTATGCCAAGCAGTTTGTGCTAACAGAATATGCAGCATCACTACCTGTTTGCTAATGCCAGGTAGACTTAGTGGTTAACAGGCTTTAATCAAAATCCTCACTGATGACTTGACATGTGTAATTGAGGGGGGTTGTATTTAGGGAACTCAAACAATGAGAAAGGTGATCAGTAGGGCTGAAATGACTCATCAATTTACTCGATTAACTCGATTACAACAATTCCTCGAGGCAAAAACTCGGCCTCGAAGCCTCGTTAAATTCCTATGACGCACACTATAAATTAAGCGCAGGGATCTGATTGTTTCACACGGACCGTTGTTCAATGTTCAGGAAGCACACCATAATGCATGATACATTTTGAATTTAGTTGGCGTGATGGCGGAGAGTAAAGATGTCCATAAACGGCAGAGAACGTCTAAAGTTTGGGATCATTACAAACCTAAACAGGAAGAGAACGAGGTGCAATGTGTCTACTTCAAAGTAGACCTGGCATACCACAACAGTACGACTTCAAGGATTCAGCATCTGAACCGAAAACATCCACTCCATGTTTCACCAAGCGTTGCTGAAACAAGGTAACGTAGCCTAAACCTATACATTGATGTTCACTGATTTTAATCCCATACTGTATTTGTAGCAATGTTGTGATGTGGTTTTACTAGATAAGATATTTAGCTTTGATGTTTTTAAGTAGTAAACGTATTCACATTCAATTGCAAGAGAGATTAGCCTAAAAAAAAGAAGCACGCAAGCAAGCACCCTCGTCTCTCTCACGCACCTGTCAGACCAATTGCGGCAATGCATCACATATGCTTAAACTGTTATGTAGCCACGCAACAATAATTTCAGCATGCATTCACCGTATACACCGGGACGTGATGGAGGAACAAATATTGTATTGCAGTCTTTGCGAGACCTTGTTTGTATGTCACGTCTGCCAAATGCAACAAAAAATGACAGTCCCCAGCCTGCTTCTCCAAATCCACTCGTACTTTTGGGGAAGACATTATAATCGGCTACCAAAGTAATTGAGCATAGACATTTTTTTATTAACAAAAAATATAATACTACAAAAAGTACACGATTAAATCGATGAAACAATCGATTAAATGCTAAATTCATCGATTACAAAAAGAATTGATAGCTGCAGCCCTAGTGATCAGACGTTTTGGTGAGGCAGGTGGGTGGTATTGTAATGTGAAAGCAGCATTCCAAACACTGACTCACAAACATCTTTAGAGGTCAGAGGGAAAAATAAATAAGGTAAAGATTTGGGTTGATTATTGGGTCAAATACAACTTCATATGAGTTTCAGTAAGGAATAAATTCAAGCGCTAAAAGATACAAACACAAAAACATGATGATAAATTCCAAAAATGCTTTCATCAGATTTTATCCAACAACATTATCATTTTGTTTAACGAACAGGGAGCGAACAACCAACCCATCAGTTTATTCATCTGCAGATGAGCTTTTAACGGAAGATGCTTCTTTTATATTTTTCCGTAATGACATAAATGTCCCAAATTAAATGCCAAAAAAGGACAGATCACATTGTTTAAGGGATTGTATACAATAACATTAGAATACGTATCCAACTTAATTTGTTTGTAAAGCAAACCAAAAAGAATTCTCTCCACAAAGCATATCCTCTCGGCTCGTGATTCGAACCCAGAACCTCTGCCTGATAGGCACTGCGTAATCCATTATGCCAGGGATATTCAAATCTTACCCTACTTGGGCCGGAGCCTGCTGGTTCTGTTCTACCTCATCATTAATTGCACACACCTGGTGTCCCAGGTATAAATAAACGCTGGATTAAAGCGTTGTAATGAAGAAATGGAATGGACCTTGATTCGAGGGCCAGATTTGAGTATGAGGGCTATACTGTGCTTCCTCTGAAGAAATCAGAGGAAAACAGCAGTATTATTATTAGTACACCAGCGTTTGTGTATTTACTTAGAATGCAGAAAATATCTTTAAAACCGGGGAATAGCTTCTCTTAATAACGTGATATCTCTTTCAATACAATAATACCTAAAACTCTTAAATGATTCAGATATATGCTATGTCAAATTATAAACAGCTGTGAGCCAATCACAGCTTTGGAGTAACAATTGTTGTACACACAGATGCTACCTGGTGGCCAAAAACTTTATTTTAATGAATTTTTAATAAAACATTATAGTTGTGATCTAATTTGAAACAAAAAATCAAAAAAGGGCATGGAAAGAAATGGCATTTGTAAAGAAATGGCATTTGTAAAGAATTGGCATAAACAAAAAAATGTAATAACTGTACTACCTCGCATGAAAGCTGTTAAAGAGTCTTAAACATGCATGTATTCCAGTGAGAAATGCATGGACTGTCACGCTACTACATGGTCATTGGATTGTCATACTACTACTTTGAGCACCTCCATCATTTGATTTTCTGTGGTATTGGTTTAGAAAGAAATCATTTTCTAACTACTTCTACCAAGAATAAACATTTATGGAAAAATTTAATTTAAATGAAAAACGTTGCAGTCAGCAGAGATTAAATGAGAATATCCCAACTCTAAGAACATTAAGATAGACATTCTTACCTGCGTTGACTGTTCATGCTAGCAACACGTGTCCAAGTATCTGTTACTGGGTTATAGACTTCAACTGTGCTTAGCCGTGATTGGCCATCATATCCACCAATGGCATAAAGTAACCCATTGACAACTGCAACTCCCACTCGACTTCGAGCTGTACTCATTGGCTGACATCGTTCCCAGAAATTTCCAACTGGGTCAAATACTTCCACTACATTCAATGAGTCACCTAAAAGAAGAAATAATAAATGGACCACATTTAAACTAAAACCACAAAATGAGTGGGTGTAACAATTCACCTATGGTTTTGTTCCTACATTTTTGATCACCATTACAATTATTTCTTATGGCTTTTGTACTGATATCTGGGTCTTTCCAGGAAGAATGCCCTTTCATACTTTATTTATAAATATTGAGCTAATTCAACTAAATCATAAAACTAGGTTCTTAAAATCAAAAACATAATTATATATATAATCCCAGGAAAAAAGGCAAGTTAATAGTTTGGCATGCTACTACTTAAAAAAAGTCTATACTTATTTAGTGAAAGTGAAAATTAGTATATTATTGCATATCATTATAACTTTGTTTTACTCTTACTTGTTTAGAGTAAGTTAAGCAACAATCGGGTGTGGTATACAGCCAATATATCACAGCTAAGAGCTGCTCTTATGCACAAAGAATTGTAGAATGCCTTGACACAACACTTAGCTGTATTGCACAAAGACGAGATGGCTTCTTGTGAAGATCAACTGGTTAGTAAGATAATTAAAGACATGAACAGCATTATATACCAAGTGTATTCTAAATGCTGATTGGTAGATTTATATACCGAGGTTATAATATCATATTCAATTTAACTGTTCTAGTTAAAATGGTAACGGGACAACATCCAGAGCTGTTCAAATTACCTGCACTATTTAGTCCACCAACCGCATATATTAGCCCTGTGATTGAGGTACAGCACCTCTGTCGCGTCTTAAAAGCAGGCAGGTGAGGACGGCGATCAGGCATGAGGTGAAAATCCTTTGCTTCATCAACAAGGTCCCTGTAAGAAGGAAGACAACCCAAAAGGTTTGCAATGTATGACAGTAATATTAAGTGAAAACCTCCAAAAGCAGCTGCTTGTAATTAGGGGAAAACTAATTCAAGGAGAATGATTTAGGATTAGCAGGGATTTTTTTCAATCATTAAAAACTACAAAATGATTATTCCTTTTTCTTACAATCATGAAAAATGAATGCAATTGAAATAATGAAAAGCTGTTCAGCAACATTTTTTGGATCTTGGATCATGTATTTATTTCATATCCAAAAGTTTCTCATAAATGAAAAGCAACCAAACATCGAAGCATGACAGGATGACAGATGTACTGTTCTCCATCAGACAGCGCCAGTCACCTGCACTTGTGGCAGCCGCGCACCAGCTCGTCTTGTTGAACACGATCTGCTAAAAACTGGGGTCGACAGAGTGGTAGCCGGGTCTTGGAGAGCAGTTCGGGGAGCCGAGTTTCCCGCTCTGAGCGCTCGTGCCGAACCCAGGCAAGAACCGCTTCGAAAACCTGAATGAGTCCACACAGAAGGTCAGATGAGATGGGATATTCAACTCTGGTCACAGAAGAGGCTGTTTAATAAAGCACACATTGGTCTATCATGTTGTTAGCCCTCATCACTCCATTATGTAAAAATGTTGAATTCTGTCCAGTGATGAAGCACAGGTGAAAAAACTCCTACATTGGCTTAATTAATCACAGGGATAGAAATATGAATCTAGCATCACAGAAAATTCAGATTTTCCTACAGTTGGATGCTTTGGTGACATTCAGGCTGATGGAGAACTTCTTAAAATGTAATATTTCAGCCACTTAGTAGACAGTCATATCCAAAGCTAATATATTCCTCTTACAGAGGAATGTGTTGGTTTGTTTATTTATTGTTATACAATTCCATTTTTGTGTTTAGTCTTTCAGTCTTTACTGAAGTATGTCTCTATAAATGTGTAATTGCTGCTGGCCTTCTGTGTATACTCCAAATGCTTCGGTGTACAGATACCATGATGATAAAGCCGTTTGGGCACACACCAGTGGAGGGTTTCTAGTTAAAAATGCATTCTGCAATTTTAGGCAATATTAAGAACAATTTAGTGCACCCTAGAGTTAAAACGGGTCCCTGCTCTGGAGTTCATTTCTCTGAAGTGTCTAGGTTCGTATTTTCTCTCTTGTTCTCCTGTGTTTAGAGGTTGCGCTCGCTCCGCAAACTCATTAGGCGTCACCGTATAAGCTCAGGGTTGATTGACAGCTCTGTCAACGGGACTTTCCCTACATTAGCAAACCATACGTCACACATTTGTTGGTATTTCCTTGCCTGACGCTCGGTAAGGAAATGCCTGCAATGGCCAAGAAACACTGTCGGGTTTCAAGCTAACTACGGTAAGAGGATGAGTCTATTGTGCATATAATATAGACAATATACTACACATCCGGACTAAAATGGGGGGGCTAAAAATAGTTTTGCAATTACGAAAATTGCGGACTGGATCTTTAAATATGCAAAAAAGTACCTCAAATCTACAGTCAAATCTGGTGGTTTCATATATGTCATAACTTCACCCAATACCAAGACATTTTAGCCAAAAACCTGTAGTCTGTATTATTTATTTTAATCCTACATTAATTTACGCGAATAGATTTGATCAACTTTGCCATTTGTGATATTGTAGCATCACCATGTCTGTCTGCTCAGACCCCTAATGATAATAAAAACCACAGACCTGCTCCTCGGCTGTGATGTTGAGTTCATCGCAGCCCACCAGCTCCAGCACGTCCTCTGGCCTGAGGCTGAGGAACTCCTCAGACACGGACACGTCTGCAAAGTGCTGGTGGACAAAGCTGTTGGCTGCATCGTACAGGGTGGTACACATCATAGTCTCAGCCAACTGACGAACCCCCAGACAGTTCTTAGGGTGAAGTCTGGGATGTGTTGGTGTGTGAAAAAGAAAGTGTTACATAACAAGCACCCTCAGCCACATCTGATTTTAACAAAACGTGTCACTGTCCAAACTATTTCCCATGGGCAATGTCTGTATTATATAGACTGCCAGCAGTGGCTCAAATAAGAGAAATAATATGCGTTGCTCCTTTTTCTTTTGTTATGGTCAGTGATTCTATGGTCGAATCATGATTGGGCAATTAGTTTCTTAAACACGGAGACGGAACATGACCAATGAGAAATATCAGAAAGGGTTTAGCTTAGGTTTTGATATAGCAATAGGTATAGCATATGGAAACAGAAGTGAAACAACTAACCACATGTACTTCTGTGTTTCAAAGATCACTGTCCAAATACTTATGGACTGCACATTTTATTCAAATATGAAGCATCTGAGAACCTTAAATTCTCTTGTGATGCGTCGATGAACAGACCTTTCCTGGAGGAATGAGCAGCAGGCATCTTTGACATTCTGTAGCTGCAGAAAGCTGGCTCCTAGCAGTAAGGACTGGACGTTCTGCTGGTCTATGGCCACATGGCCATTATATGCAAAATTTATCAAAGCTTCAAGTGCACTGCCAATGCAAAGAAAAACCAATGTGAAAAAGACAATCTGTCAATGCGTTTGAATAGTTTCATAAAGTAGCGGTCTTTCGTGAACAGACTATAAAGGTTCTTACCAAGGATCCATTCCTTGCATTACAATCTCATCTTGCTTGCACTCTACCATGTCGTTGGTAAACATGGCGTGGAAATAAGGAACGGAAGCAGCCAGAACAATCCTGTGGGCGCTAAACTTGTTGTCTCCAACCTACATGGGTGATATGTGGGGCTTAAGTGAGTGATTTAGTCCACACACTAATCCACAATTTAAATAGTGAGGAATAAGCAAATGATAGTACTGTACAATAGAACAAAACAAATATAATTAAAAGTGCAGTGGATACACAACTAAATCTAAAAACACCCTATTTACTTTTGTTTCACTGAAATGTAAAAATCATAACTTCCAAAGGACCACTGATGTCCCCTTGGAGACTTGAGCAGAGGCCATGCCTATTGTATGAATATTGCTGCAATTTCTTTAAACTAGTTTGTAATTTGATAATGCACACCCCATTTACAACTTTAAAATGTATTACTTTAAAACTGATCACATCAAAAGAGACGTATTGAATCACGAGGCTGCACACTCAATTCAGGCAAGGTGAATTCAAGAGGAACGCAGGGTGAAGGTGATGCTTTGGAGATAAGGATGTACATTCAAGAGGGCCCCAGAATATTGGACATTAGACGTATGTATACCTGTCTGCATGTACTCGGCACCTTATGGGTGTTGCTTATTATTAGGGCAATGGTATCACGTGAGAGGGCATAAAGAGAGAATTATAAACAGCTGTTTCCCTACCAACTCTCCTCCTAACAACATAAAATGTTATGTTGAACAATTTTAATTTGACCACAGCCAAAATGAGCGATGTGTCAAAGGCAATAATGTCTAGATGGGTCACCGTCCATTTGATTAAGGATATAAAATTACAAGAATGGCAGTAGTCCATATTGACAAGTAATTACTTGTCGCTTAAGATCGCTTCCTATATTATTAATAGAGTGCAGTTCAGTTTCTAGTGAAGTTACATTATGTTCTTAAAGCTAGCTAATGCAGCAGCGTTATGCATTCCATTGCAAACAGTGAGACAGATCTGCACCTGTATGCAGCTTAGCTAAGCCTTGAGTGAGAGGCCATATAGCTAGTTATACATCAGCTAAACATAAGAGCCAGGGGGAGTTTCGCCAAAAAACAAGCAACGGTTTTAGTTACTAACTACACTACTGAAAATTGCGTTTACGTTATGTAAACGTATTAGGTACAGAGAGTGTAGACATCACTAACTACAGTACCTACATAACTCCCCTTGGTTTAAAGCTGTTCTAGTCTCTTCCGGACATAGCTATTAGACTATCAGCCTTGCAATGTAAGCAGCCAAATCATGTATAAAACTAACATGACACTTTCAAGGGAAGGGCTAGATAATTGGCCAAATGTACTAACCATAAAACAGGTTGCTTTGGCGAAAGAAGTCACCATTACTTACTGTATATAATAAATGTATACATTAGCTAACCTAGCCTGCTAGCAACTATACATAACGAGAGCCCCATAGGGCACAGTGCTAGTTGGCTAGCCGTTAGCAATGAAACTGGCTAGCTGAGATACTGTAGCTAGTTAGCTATTTTCTCAAAGTAGCTTACGGTAAGTCTGCTTGGTTAGACTAGGCTAACTTTACACTTACCTTTAGTGTGACATCGCAGAGTTTCCCTTGCCTTCTGATCTCCTCCATAACAGCATATCCACGACATGGTAAATCGTGGACTGAAAAATGCATCAAATCCTCCAGTTCTTCATAGATCATATCACCCATCGTAATTAAGAAAAATAACGAATTTTGAAAACGCCTAATAATCGGGAGGTGAGCCACACGAGACACCGTAGTCGATTCCACCAATCAAGAATCGTCGAAGACATTCACATCTTCATTCTCCACTAGTTTCTCCACTAGTCTAGACCATAGATTGTATGGTCTAGACTCTAAACCACAGGACTTATAGCATAGTAGGACGGATTCGTAAGGTTTCCCTTAATGTGTGATTGAGTTTTTCGCCATATTTGATAGTATAGCCGAAAAATAACTTTGTTGTTTATATATACCTAATTGATAGACACGTTCAGATTGAACTAAACAAGTGTTGTCATTTTTGTTGTTGTTGGGGACAACATAACAAATTCCTTAATCTTTCTTAAAAAAATAAGTTATTACACACCCACATACGGCAAAAGAAAACCACAGCACGTGGATACTATACAATTACGCTCAATGGAGATTTCAATTTGTTTTGTCTAGGACTAAGTTAAATCTTTGTCTGCCGTACTAGCCTAGTGTGGAGTGGTAACCCACTTTTCAGTAGTTTGTGGCCTGTGCAATTTAAATAATCTGGGATGTAAACACGATGGTAGACATCAAGAAAATCCCCCAATTCGCAGTTTTAGATTAAGGGCATAACTGGTCATTTTTTCTGAACAATTTGAAATCCTAGGGAACAGCCATCACCAAGATGGCACACCAGTGGACGCAGCACTTGCTGCAGCTGAATTAACTCCAGATCAACAAGACTATGTTCATTGCTCACCCCATTGAGACCAGTTAATAGGTGCAATATTCTGCATCCAAATCCTGTCAGCTTGTAGTACACGTGTACATCACTTGTAATTTAATATGATCACCCACTTTAATGAACTTAAACCTTCCTGTAGTTGGTGTTCTCTCTCCTTGTACAGTAGGTCTTCAAAAAGAATTACATGTCTGGTAATCATCAAGGCAAACGTTGGAAAAGGAGACCAGCAATAGTATATACAACACGTGACTGCTGTGATTTAATTGGTGAAAAGATGCAATAACTAACTATCAAAGCTAAACACTGCATATACAATGGCACTTCCACTCGGGCTGCAAACCTTTATCACCGATCAAAAACCAGACCACTTTGTTCATGAGGAATTTATTGTTTTGGGCGATTGATACCAAGAGCTATATAACAAGAGAGCAAAATTGACGTAACAAACCAAAAATCGTGTAACCGAAACAAAACCACAATCAGGGAAGGGATGAGAATTTACTGAAAATACAAAAAACAAATATCCAGTCCTTTGCAGTAGGCCACAGTAATATTAAAAAAAAAAAATCCATGAGCGTCTCCTTGCTTTGTCCGTCCCCCCAAACAAGAGCATTAATAATATTAATATCCACATTGATAAAAAAATAATAATTACAGGTTAAAAAGAGGCCAGCATCACCTACAGCAATGCATGGCAGCTGTGTGTGTGTGTGTGTGTGTGTGTGTGTGTGTGTGTGTGTGTGTGTGTGTGTGTGTGTGTGTGTGTGTGTGTGTGTGTGTGTGTGTGTGTGTGTGTGTGTGTGTGTGTGTGT
>JACXGM010020510.1:0-17757 GCA_016801145.1 Umbra pygmaea | reverse complement strand
GCACAGGCGTGTGCAGGAAATGGGATACAGGTGCCGCATTCCCCAGGTCAAGCCACTTTTGAACCAGAAACAGCGGCAGAAGCGCCTGACCTGGGCTACAGAGAAGCAGCACAACAAAACAACAACAAATTTTGCATGTCATTCGGAAATCAAGGTGCCAGAGTCTGGAGGAAGACTGGGGAGAAGGAAATGCCAAAATCCCTGAAGTCCAGTGTCAAGTACCCACAGTCAGTGATGGTCTGGTGTGCCATGTCAGCTGCTGGTGTTGGTCCATTGTGTTTCATCAAGGGCAGGGTCAATGCAGCTAGCTATCAGGAGATTTTGGAGCATTTAATGCTCCATTTGCTGAAAAGCTTAATGGAGATGAAGATTTCATTTTTCAGCACGACCTGGCACCTGCTCACAGTGCCAAAACCACTGGTAAATGGTTTACTGACCATGGTATTACTGTGCTCAATTGGCCTGCCAACTCTCCTGACCTGAACCCCATAGAGAATCTGTGGGATATTGTGAAGAGGAAGTTGAGAGACGAAAGAACCAACACTCTGGATGAGCTTAAGGCCGCTATTGAAGCATCCTGGGCCTGATTGTCTCCATGCCACGCCGCATTGAAGCAGTCATTTCTGCAAAAGGATTCCCGACCAAGTATTGAGTGCATAACTGAACATAATTATTTGAAGGTTGACTTTGTCTCTTTTTTTTGTGTATTACAAACACTTCTTTTATTGGTCAGATGATATATGGTAATTCTTTGAGATTTAGCAAAGACTTGAGATGAATTTTGGGTTTTCATGAGCTGTATGGCAAAATCATCAGTATTAAAACAATAAATGACCTGTAATATTTCAGTTGGTGTGCAATGAATCTAAAATATATGAAAGTTTAATTTTTATCATTACATTATGGAAAATAATGAACTTCTTCACAATATGCTAATTTCTTGAGAAGGACCTGTACTAACAGCGTTGTCAAGGATCTATCGAAAAAACTATATTGTTGGCTCCCTATTGTTTTAAATTTAAAGAGTTCAATATGAATATTTATTTTTATTATTTTCATGCACCTAATCAGACACGATTTTAATGCACTTAATAACAAGATATATTTAGACAGTTGTTAATTCATGTTTTTATTTCTGTGCAAAGTCTTAGATCGGTGGACGTGATGACGTCACAAATATGTTAAGTAGTGTATGACGTCATCTAGTGACATTTAGCGACTTTTCAAGCAGGCTTTAGCTACTTTGTATTGAAAAAACTTTGCAAAACTGAATGGAAAATCTGGAATATCACTTGTTTGAATCAGCTATCGTTGGTGATTTAAGCCTTTGTATCTAAAAATAGATGTTGTCGCGGTCTTGCCGACTCGATTCGGCAAAATTTGATATATCCAATTGCACCCAGAGGAATTTGGGGATGCCCCTTTGGAAATGGGCTGTGAATTAACCTTTCCCAGACCCACTGGTAGTTACAACTGAGAAGGGTCTGGTGACAACCAGGCTAGAATACTCTTAGGTATAAATTGTATATGTCACTTAAAATGAGCAGTTATAAGCATGAGAAGACTTTACTTTTATTTTGTTTTGTTTGCATGTCAATTAGAGTGTGTAGAGTGTATATGTGGTCTGTCATGTGATATTTCAGTAGGAAGCCAATTTGGCATTTTATCAGGATATTGGTTTCCTCAAGAAAGTGGTGGAGTTTGCTGTTAATGATGCCACATAGGATTTTCCCTAGGTTACTGTTAACACAGATTCCCCAGTAGTTATTAGTGTCAAATTTGTCTCCGCTTTTGTGTATTAGTGTGATCAGACCTTGGTTCCAATTATTGGGGAAGATGCCGGTGCTAAGGATGATGTTGAAGAGTTTGATGATGGCTAATTTTAATTTGTGGTCTGTATATTTGATCATCTCGTTAAGGATGCCATCTAATCCACAGGCCTTTTTGAGTTGGAGGGTTTGTATTTTGTTCTGTAGCTCTTCTAGTGTGATAGGAGAGTCCATCGGGTTCGGATTCTGTTTAATAGCTAACTCTAGATTTTCTAAGTATTTGTAAGTTGGAGAGTATTTGTTTTTGTTCCCGTTTTTTGTTATTGGACCAAAACGGTTGGAGAAGTGGTTTATCCACACTTGTCCATTTTGAATGGCTAGTTCACTGTGCTGTTTGTTAAGGGTTTTCCAGTTTTCCCAAAAGTGATTTGTTTCTATTGATTTTTCTATTATATTAAGCTGGTTCTTGACATCTTGTTCTTTTTTTGTTTATAGTCTATTACTGGATTGTTTAAGTGCTTCCCCATAGTTAACTCAAATGTTTTGGTTTTCTGGGTCTCTTATGTTTTTGGTTGGACAGGTTCCTTACTATGTTCCTTAGCTTTTTACACTCTGTGTCAAACAATTTCTCACTGTTTATTTTATTAGGTTTCCTGCTAGAATTTTTCAAATTTCATAGCTTAGCTGCCAGGTCAAAGATACTATTTATGTATTCTACTGCTAGGTTTATGCCTTCATTATTGTAGTGAAAGGATGTATTTAGGAAGTTGTCTAAATACATTCAACTTATATAGCACTTTTCAAGGTACCCAAAGCGCTTTACACAGTGAGGGGGAAAGCCCACCTCATCCACCACCAATGTGTAGCACCCACTTGGGTGATGCACGGCACCCATTTTGCGCCAGAACGCTCACCACACATCAGCTATTAGGTGGAGAGATGAGTAGTTATATATGCCAATTAGGAAGGAGGGGGATTATTAGGTGGCCATGATTGAGGTGAGAGGCCTGGTTGAGTCTGGATTGAATTTTTGTTTTGCCAATTGTTCTTTGGTATGTTTCTATACTGTCTTCCTTCCATCTGTAGCATTTCTTTATAGAGTGCAGGTTGTTGGGTTCGGATGCTTCATGTTTCATTACTGCTCTGTTGAGGTAGGTTGTGATTTTGCTATAGTCTGAGAGAGGTGTTAATGGGCTGACTGTGAATGCTCTGAGAGACTCTGGGCTCAGGTCAGTAATCGAGTATACTACAGTACTGCTGCCAAGGGTGAGCTGTAGGTGTAGCTACCGTAGGTATCTCTTCTAACTCTACCATTGACTATGTACAAACCCAGGGTGCAACAAAGTGCCAGGAGCTGTGATCCACTTTTGTTGTTGTGTTATCATGGTTGTGTCTGGGGGGGGCATATTGGAGAGGGGATGCTGACCACTCCAGGTAAGTGTTTGTCTCCATGTGTGCTAAGGGTGTCTGAACTCTCCCCAGTTCTGGCATTTAGGTCCCCACAGACAAGTACATGTCCCTGGGCCTGGAAGAGATTGATCTCACTCTGTAGGGTGGAGAAGCTATCTTCATTGAAATATGGTGATTCTAAGGGGGGATATAAATTACACACAGGAGGACATTTTTCTCTGTTGTTATGATGTCCTTATTTATTTCTAACCACATGTAGAATGTTCCTGTTTTAATTAGTTTGATGGCATGAAATATAGCTCTGAGCTATACCAAATTAACATGCCTCCTGAGTCCCTACCCTGCTTGACCCCTGGTAGTTTAGTGGATGGGAATACCAGCTTTCTATGGTCTAGAGGACAACCATTTTGGCCATCCCCTCTGTACCATGTCTCCTGTTAAATAAAAATGTCTGTATTTCCAATTTCGTTTGTAAAGTCTCTGTTCCTGGTCTTTAGTCCAAAAGCTGAGGACCTTAAACCCTGTATGTTCCAGCATGAAATAGTAAATGCTTTTTGTTCCATATTGTCTGGAATTGTTTTGGTGTATTTCAGCATCTAGCCATTAGCTGTGAGCAGAGAATGCTGAGGGTTTGGTAAAGGACTTTCAGGTCAATGGATGTTGCTGGGCTGGATGAAGCAGTGGGGGCTGGGCCTGTTGTTCTGCTAACTGCTTGGGCATATGTCTGCCTCTCCTGTTGTGGTCGTTGTTGTGGTGGTGCTGGGTAGGGTAGGGGGTAGTGGAGGGGTGTGGGCCTGGTGGGGGTTTATCTGACATGGTTGTTGTTAGGGTTGGTTTGGGATGGTGTTTGCTGATTGTGTAGGGGGGGTGGAGGCGGCCCGTGGTGCTGTGTTCCGTGTGGAGATCCTCTGGGTGGGGGTCCTCTCTATGTTCATTGTCTCTGTGTAGGCTGGTTGGGGAGTCTTGCAGGTCCACGTGGAGGTCTTGCTAGTCTGGAAAGGGTGATGTCTTTCAGTGTGTTGGCAAAAATAGGGACCACTACTTTGTAAAGATGGACCTGGTCATAAAGGCAGCTGAGGTCCAGGGTGGGGTGTTGAGCCAGATACACATTTGTTTTCATGGTACATACAGTCTCTGTACATGCTTGCATTTATCCTTTGTATGGTAGCGCGGTGGATGTATTTTAGTGGTAGCAAGGTGGAGATAATGACCTGTGAGTTTTGGACTGTGGTGGAGGCTTTGTCAATAGCTTGCTTAATTGATTTGGTCATCCTTTCCTGTTGTGCTCTCAGGTTGTTTGTCCCTGTGTGAATTATAATGTGACTTGGGGACTTAGGTTTGTCTGCTGACAGGAGGTCCAGTGCACTCATGATGTTTGGACACCAGAGCTTGCCCACCGAGTGGTGGGGGAATAGTTTTTTTTCTTCTATGTATTTCCCATTTGAGAATGAGTATTACAATCTGTGCCTTTTGTGTGTCTGCTGTGGGTGTTAGGGGGTTGTCTGGGGGGCTTCCAAGGAGGTGCTGGTAGTGGTTTGGGTTGGCAGATCTTTGTTTTCCTTTTGTGTTGTGTTGTTGATGCTGTGGGACTGGGAAAGATGATCTGTAGGTTCCTCTCTCTCTCTCTCTCTGTAGCTGAAGATCTGTTACATTAGGTGAGAACTCTCTCTCTCTCTGTAGCTGACGCTCTGTTACATTAGGTGAGAACTCTCTCTGTAGCTAACGCTGTGTTACATTAGGTGAGAACTCTCTCTGTAGCTGACACTCTGTTACATTAGGTGAGAACTCTCTCTGTAGCTAACGCTGTGTTACATTAGGTGAGAACTCTCTCTGTAGCTGACGCTCTGTAACATTAGGTGAGAACTCTCTCTCTGTAGCTGACGCTCTGTTACATTAGGTGAGAACTCTCTCTCTCTGTAGCTGACACTGTTGCATTAGGTGAGAACTCTCTCTCCTCTCTGTAGCTAACGCTCTGTTACATTGGATGAGAACTCTCCTCTCTGTAGCTGATGATCTGTTACATTAAGTGAGAACACTCATGTCTGTTTGCCAAAAGCCATTAGCATGAAAAGTCAACTATTGTGCGACCCCAAATATTAACATTTCTATTTCAACCTCTACACAGTCCAGCCCAGCCCTAAATCACATGAAATACCTTCTGAGGGAACTATTTTGTAAAACCGAAATATGTGAAATATGAACGTATGAGAGGGTCAATTACGTTTGTAGGGAACTAAATTGAACACTGGAATAATGTTAAATATGAACATATGAAGATCATGACGTAGCATCTAAATCGCATGGTTTTTGCAAGGTTGGAGGTCGGGGAAGGTGGATGGGCATATACATCCGCGACTTGCATGCCAGTGTTCGCAAGTTCAAATCCAGACCGGCACTTTGTCTGTGTTTTGTTCTACATTGCTTGCGTCATGCAGAGAGGCGATTTTTGTAATGTTAACCCTAACCTTAATTCTAACCTTAACCTCAGTAACGTCATATCTAACCTTAACCGTTAGTAACCTCATGCCTAACCTTAACCGTTACTATCCTCCTACCTAACCTTAACTGTGAATGTTGCAATATAATTTTGAACGCTATGGAATGTGTGGAATGTTCTCGCATAAATCAGCTAAAAGAAATGTACCGGAGCAACTTAATTGAAGTACAAATGTAGCCTAATAACAAAACGTGCAGTTGAAACGTAAAAAAACCTAAATATGTTGGCATATAACGTAATTCAGGTTTTCTAAATAGTTTCCTGAGAACGTAATTTGGGAGAAATTCTGAGATGTACGGTTGTCTACACAGTCATAGACTACTGTACATCTATGTGATCAAGCCTTGTTTCTTGTAAAATATGGCAGTGACTAGCATTGTTTTATTTTAATTTCAAGGTGTATGCTTACAGATGTGTAACCTGATGAAACAACTTCACTGCACAGTTTCTATCCAAGAACAAGGTAAGAACAAGCAAGAAGCTGATGCTTACACTGACAAAATAAAATGGGTCAAAATTAAATTAAACATTTATATTTAAAAAAAATATATATTTTACTCCCAACAATATTGTGAACAATATTTTGCCTTTTAATAACATCAGAGTTCCATTGCCTTTAATAAAGCAATGAGGCAAAAATAAACTTTTTTAATTGCATTATTTTGCCTTTTAAACAATTTCCATATTCCTAGCACACAAAAACTGTTCCACACTGGTGTTCCTTTGATTCCTTTGGAATTGACCAGGGCCCAAGGTGAGAAGCGTCTGACCCTTCTACTGGAGCCAAGGACAGGAACAGCGAGAGGACAAAGTTGAAATGTGAAGGCCAGTAGGACATTTTTTCTTCCATCTGTGCATCTGTAACACAGACCACTTTTCTGACTCTCTCTTTTCTCTGTGTCGCCCAATGATATGTGTGTTTGCTCGCATTCCAGTGAGTGTGTGTGGCCTTGGGAGGGTAAATGATTATTCTTCAAATTCACATGGCTGGGGCATTTGGGCAGTGCAAAAAAGGATGGGTTTTGGAGTGCTGCAAGACAATATGTTTGTGGTATTCACATTTGTGTGTGTGTGATTGTGAAAGTGCGTGCGTGCATGCGCGTGTGTGTGTAGGGCCATCTACGTGTGTTTGTGCCTGTGTTTGTCTGCTTGTGTGTATGTCAATGTATCTGTGACAGTGAAGGTTACATCTTTGATCCAGACTATAACTTTTACTCAACCACCTATTATCTCTGTGTCAGAGGTCAATTCAGTGGATGGCTGATATCAAGAGGCCCTTCACGCAACACTGCCTCCATGTTGGGCCCTAGAGTCGTGCACCATTGACCAGAGGATTCTGTCAGCACCACTGGCTTAGCGATGAATGTTTTCATCCTGCTTTTGTCTAGTAAACACCAATCTGGTAAAGTAACTGACACAGTCTATTCTCATTCCTCAAGCCTTACAGCTTCAAGGTGTCTTGCTTGACCAAACCCTTTTGTGTATTGTCGTTTTTTAGAAGCTTCAAAATGTTCGGTTTCACTTCTGTTGTCCCAAGAGTTTGTTAGGTTGTAAATTGGTTGAATTGTTTTTCTATTTGTTTTTACCAGATTAGACACATGCTTATCTAGTTGTATTCCTGTTATCTACAATTTCCATTCCATTTTGACATTGTCAAGAACCCCCCCCCCCCCAAAAGAAATACATACACATACAATGAAATGTTTTTATAAAAATGTTATGTGTATTTCGCAGTAAAACAAAACAAGTACACTGAGTCTAACCAACCAAGGTTGTTTTTGGACGTAGCTCAAACCATTTGGCGCAGACAATGTGTTTTTTGCAAACACGACTTTGGAAATAAAAAATTTGTGAAGGGTAATGAAAGTCCCTGCAGAAAATTAAAGATATACTGTAGTCTTATTTCTTAGAAAGTACATTCCAAATACACAGTATAACTTGTTCTAAATAAACAGAAATCTGTAGTGTGAACGCACACGGAGCTAACAAGAGGACGTCATGAGCTGTCTTTGGAATAAGGCAGTCGATAAGAATTATGTTGTCACTAACATCCCTGTTGACAGAAAATACAGAAGCAACCTGAAGGATAGCAGAGGAAGCTGGAGAAAGCGAAGAGGATGTTAAGGCAAATGTTTATGAAATACAAAACCCCAATAAACTCTAGGTAATGTTTTTTGTACTGCCGGCTTTTTGTTCCTCATCTGCTGCCACAGGGACAAAAGATAGTGGTGATTATTTATTCATGAGCCATATTCAATATTAATGACTTTTGTCCATGCCTTTCTGTTAACTGGATGTGGATGCAGAAGGGATTTAGTGCATATAACTGAAAAAGAGGCCCATTTGGCCCAAACTAGTTTCTGCTCCATTGAATCCAGCTGCTGACATTGTGCGTGTATGTGTTTTTGTGTATGTAATGTGTCAAGAAGTGTACATTTTAGCGTGTGTATGTAAATTTACATGAAGCTGCAGGTGTGTGTACAGTATGCAGGCATGAGTGATGATTCGTCAGTACGTGGAAGTAAAACCTACTAACCACAAAGGCTGGCTCTGAATCAGACAGGGTAATATACATTATATTCCCCACTGACCCAATACATATGAGAAAGCGGGAAGGACTCAGCGAATACCATTATCTGCCCCTTAGATCTGAACAGGCTTCTCTCTCCTACACAGCCTCCTCTGAGCCTCCTATTCAAGCCCATTCACCAGCCCAGACAATTGATTAGGATCCAATGCATGCATGAGACACGGCAGATCGCAGCCGAAAATCACAAATTAGCTAAACTAGAAGCTATTGACCTGCAGGTTGCATGTCTGTTATGACAGGGCTCAGCCATACTGCTATTGATTTCAGTCTTGCTCAGACTCCATCGTGGCTCTTCTATGTGCACAATGGAGATCAATTTCATGTTTATTCACCCCCAGTGGCTCATACCAGGGAAAAATGCCTGGTAGATGATGGTGATGGTGATTTTCAGCTCTGCTGGCTTATTTTACAGTGGCAGTGACAAAGAGAAGCCAGTTTTATTAGCAGCAGAGGGGAGTCGAGGTGGTGGATTTATTTAATGGCTTCATGCTCGTGGGATCATTGTGTGATGGAGGTGTTAGGATATGGAAAGCAGTTTGGTAGGACTGATACTTGGTGTAAGAAATAGCCATTATTTATTGGTTGAATGATGATGTTCATGGAAGAGTATACGTCTCTTTGAGTATGTGCAGTGAAATGGTGTGGTTCATTTGATTTAGTCTATAGCTGTGAATTATTATTACATTTGTCTACTTATTTGTTTCTAATTATATGAAAACATGTTTGTGTGTGTGTGTGTGTGTGTGTGTGTGTGTGTGTGTTTGTGTGTGTGTGTGTGTGTGTGTGTGTGTGTTCCTTGTTTTACTATACACACAAGGACCTCAAAAGTATACTAAAACTAAAAATGTTTTTTTTGGCAGGTCCTTACTAGTTAAAATGCTATTTCCAGCTTAGGGGTTAGGTTTAGGGTAGAACTAGCACACACAAACAGTAAGGACATAATGTTTATTTGTAACCTACCTGTATCCAACCTACAGCACTTACCAACTAGGGCTGTAACGATATGTGATATGAAACCGAAATCGCGACACTCAGATCCACAAACCTGTGTCGCGGTCGGAGAAGGCTTAATCGCGATATACCCCTTCTAACTCTCAAGAGTTATCCTTCCGGATGTAATGCAACCACATCTTTAAATTACTAGTAGTATTATTTGAAGTGAACATTATAAAATATGTAGACCTACACCACAAAACTAGTTGAGGATAAATTATTAAATTTTACCTGAAAGCATCCTCCAATTACGTGTCATCTGACTACCTTTCCAATCACGTGACGCCTACCTGCAAAAGTTGAGCTAGTTGAAGGATGTGTCCGCAGATACTTAGAAATTCTTAAATAATCTTAATTTCGTTTTCCAGAATTTAAGGTCTAAAAATGTCTGAGATCTCGTTTTCTAAGGTCTCAAAGAAATGTGACATTCATGCTATTTTTGTTAAATTGTATTTTGTCAAAAGAAGCCATAAGCGCTTTCTCTGAGCACCATTTAGTTAGCAACTGCTGGCAGATTATAGTAATAGCAGGTGATTGCAGCACCTCCATGAGTTTACCTCACAGCAACGCAGCTATTTTGTTTGTTAGTTACCTTATAAGCTTTGTCTGTCTGTGAGTCTTGTTTATGATATTTTATTTGTGTCCTTGCAGCTTTGTTTACTTAAACATATTTATTGTGATCAGTAATAAATTGTGCATCTCTCAGTACCTCAAAGCAGTGAAAATAATGACCCACTCATTGAGCAGTTAATCTCCACGTTCTTGTTCCGTTTCATTAGCGCAGACAGTGTGGAGCCATCAATTACTTTTTAACAATTCTTTCTACCGACTGAACAGCCAGTCTTTGTGGAGTTTCTTCTAATTAGTTTGAACTGCTGGTCGCGAGTGTGAAACAGAAGCCATTTAATTTTCTTTGTAAATGTGAGAGAACTTGATATTCAACATGCCCGAATCATCTCCACAATGGAGTTTATTTCCGTTTGTCTTTAAACAGTATTTTGTTTAGTATTTTTGTTAAGTAAGTGTTGTAGCTTTGGCTAGTCATTTATTTTACTTAGGTATATTGTTAATAATTTGCATAGTTAATATTTTTCTTTGGTCAGTTTATACAGTTTTTTTTACTAAAAATATATATTTTTTCTCTCAACCCTGCCCCAAAAAAGGATTAAGTTTTGAGGTTTGTATCAAATCGTGGGTCAAAAATCATGATACGAAGTGAATTGTGAGTTTGGTGTATCGTTACAGCCCTATTACCAACTTTTTTATCCCAATACAGGTTCCAAGCAAATTAGTGTTCAATCAAACAAGCTTTATTTATGTAGCACATTTCATTAAGAGATGCAATGCGGGCCTCTTCAAATTCAAAGCATAAAAAAGAATGCAAGAAATAATACCAAAAATAAACAGGTTGTCACAAGGTGTGTAGTATGGAGGTAGGGAGACCAAGGCAGGGAGATGAGATGTGTGGTTTAATGACAGCCGTACAATTCAGAAGTTCTCCCAAATTACGTTCTTGGGAAACTAATTTGAGAACATGATCTACGTTATATGCCAACATATTCGGGGTCTTTTTATTTTTCTGCTGCACATTTTGCTATTAGGCTATATTTGTCTTTCTATTACATTGCACATTTCTTTTTGTGGATTCATGCGAGAACCTTCCACACATTCCATAGCGATATTATATTCGAAATTATATTGCAACATTCACAGTTAAGGTTAGCGTTAAGGATAGACGTGAGGTTACTAACAGTTAAGGTTAGGCGTGAGGTTAATAAAATATATAAAATATATATATGTACCAGCATATGGTCTCACAAGGGGTCTGAGGAGCTCATCTCGTTACCTAATGGCAGTCAGGCTACCTCTGGCGTGCACATGGAGGGCTATGCGGCCCCCCAAAGAAATGCCACCCCACACCATTACTGAACCACCACCAAACTGGTCATGCTGGAGGATGTTGCAGGCAGCAGAACGTTCTTCACGGCGTCTCCAGACTCTGTCACGTCTATCACATGTACTCAGTGTGACCCTGCTTTCATCTGTGAAGAGCACAAGGCGCCAATCTTGGTGTCCTCTGGCAAATGCCAAACGTCCTGCACAGTGTTGGGCTGTTAGCACAATCCCCACCTGTGGATGTGGGGCCGTCATACCACCCACATGGAGTCTGTTTCTGACCGTTTGAGTGGACACAAGCACATTTGTGGCCTGCTGGAGGTCATTTGGCAGTGCTTCTCTTGCTCCTCCTTGCAGAAACGAGGAGGTAGCGGTCCTGCTGCTGGGTTGTTGCCCTCCTACGGCCTCCTCCACATCTCTTGATGTACTGGCCTGTCTCCTGGTAGTGCCTCCATGCTCTGGACACTACGCTGATAGACACAGCAAACCTTCTTTCCACAGCTCGCATTGATGTGCCATCCTAGATGAGCTGCACTACCTGAGCCACTTGTATGGGTTGTAGACTCCGTCTCATTCTACCACTAGAGTGAAAGTACCGCCAGCATTCAAAAGTGACCAAAACATCAGCCAGGAAGCATAGGAACTGAGAAGTGGTCTGTGGTCACCACAGAACCGTTCCTTTATTGGGGGTGTCTTGCTAATTGCATATAATTTCCACCTGTTGTCTGTTCCATTGGCACAACATCATGTGAAATTGATTGTCAATCAGTGTTGCTTCCTGAGTGGACAGTGTGATTGACTTGGAGTTACATTGTGTTGTTTAGGTGTTCCCTTTATTTTATTTTTTGAGCAGTGTACGTGTACCCTTGATATATAGTGACAGGTATGTTAAGTTGTCTATTGCAAAGGTCAATAGCTACAGATGGTCCTACATGTTTGTCGGATGAAGGGTACCCAGGGTTTTTTCGAATAGGTAGAACCGGGCAGGTGCGGAGAGAGTGCTGGTCGTCTCCACAATAAAGGCACAGGCGGTCCCGGAAACATCATTGTCTTTCATTCTGGTACACAGATCGGGGTTGTCAGACTTTGCGGAGGTCGATACACGCTGTGGATAATAGAACAGGCAGAGGTACACAGGAATGATCCAGAAGACAGAAAAACGGTAAATCCAAAAAATACAGGTCAAGCCAGAAAAGTAGTCAGAATAATAACGCACTCAGTATGTCCTTCGTATAAACAATACCTCACGACAAACCAGTCATATGTGGTATGAACAGGTGTTTAGAATGAAGGTGATTGCGAGCACCTCTGAGGGATGCGTTCATGGGTGTCTGTAAGATCGTCCTCCGTAGTAACAGGAGCAGTCATGTCCCTACGGTCTTCTGACGTCACAAGCCCACACTGGGCTGAATGTGACGGGTAAAAACAATAATATAAATAAGGCATAAAAAAACTGTAAGATTTATTTTGCCTATGAATTATTTCTAAAGTAAAATGAACAATTTGAAATCTGTAACTTACATGTAACCAATGAAAAAAAATCTAAAACAGGCATATTGTGTGCTCTTTGGTAAGTACACATGCTGCAGCAGCATTTTTATAGTTGGCCAAATGGGTTCCTTGGGTATATCAGACAAAAGAACATTACAGAAGTAACCCTGCTTGTAGTAAAAGCATGGATGACTATATCCATATCAGCTTGTGAGAAAAACAGCTGCATCTTCTCAATCTCATATGAATCCCTACATTCTCTATCTTTGCTTCCCTTCAAACAATGAGTAACTGTCTTTAATTAGCTGGAGGACATTTTGTGCAATACAAATATTTCACTCACTAAAACAGTTAAATCATTTATTTTGAATGTAGTGTTTGTGTATTGTCTATGTAGGCAGGAGGTTTGTCAATGACATGGAGAGAGGGATGATAGCTTTAGTTTCAACAGCACATGGTCTTCAAACTTCACTGGCTTCTTGCCCAGAGGACGATATACTTCTTACTCCTCTTTGTCTTCCGTGACCATCGGCACAAGCCTCTCTTAGTCACTTGTAAAACTTAACGATGCACCTCATCTCCTTTCAGCAGCAGACCAGATGCCATTTCTGTTGCTCTGAATGGTACTGGTTATGTTGGACACAGACTGATGAACTTCCCTTTCTATACAATGTTAACCCCTCCTCACTCCTTCCTTTCCTAATTTTGTCATATACAATTGTCTACAACATGCGTAGATGCAAAAACACCCAGTAGAAACTGGTGTCCAGTAAAAAGAAAGCCCTAGCACTAACTTAATGCTATGCCAAGCCCATTGATGTTAGCTTCTTGAAGTATGTACTGCATCTATTGAAAAGGCATTGGAAATGTTTGGTTTCAGTTGTTAAGCTTAGCCTTACCTCCAACACTGAGTTACATCCAAATATTTAGCATTCAAAGTTGTAATTTTCAAAGGCAAATAGATTGGTCAATATCAATATAACATGAGGCTTACAGAATAAAATCACAGGGCCTAAAACAATAATTTTCAAACATACTATATAATTTGGATGGTTTGATTTTGTGATTATATAATGTTGACATGTAATTGAAAATAATAATGATTTTCTTTTTTGCAAAAACGTTTTTGTAAGAACAGTAAACAAACAAACAAACTAACTAACAAGCAATGTATAATAAGTGGTCAAACCAATATATGCCATACATGAATACATGAATACTGCTGTGACAACAGCAAAAAATAAAATGTTTCAATTAATATAACAAGTTGAAGACATCAGTTTTCCAAGAAGAACATCCTGTGGGACTACTTGAGAAACAAGAGTTTTTTTTAAGTATTCCAAAGATCACTACAGTAAGAAGTAAGACAATGAACTGCAATAGTGGTTTTTGGCAAATTAATTAATTAAAATTCCCCTTCTTTCTCTGGCGAAGAAAGTAGCAATACATTTAGCCCATGCATCTACAGTACATCAAAGTGTGAAATAATGGTTATTCTTCAGATGTTTTTATTGTTCAATAATAGAGGACAGAGACTTGAAATGGGAGAGGACGTTTCCTTATGATTGGCTGATTCAAACCTTATGCTCCTGAGTTGAAAGTAAGCAACCCCTACTCTTTTGTGTATTTGGTAGAGAATCCTGCCTTGTGTGAGTACAGAAATGTGTGATTGTGCCTAGCATAAGAGAGAGCTCCATGAGCAAACTCTGACCTTCTTATATCAAGGTCTGCTATTGGCGCTGCATGTCTTTCTTCCTGAATGGGACCGAATACTTCCATCAAGAACCTTTTGCCTCTGGGAGTAGGTTTATAAATAAGCTCTCTAAGCTACAGTATTTTAACATTTGTCCCTGGAATTTACTAGTCATTTTTTAAAAGAACTAGTAATGCCAGAAACCAGAACAATGCCCAAAAAACTGCAGAATGCTAGCAAAATGTTACATGTCACAGCTGGCCAACAATGCCCAGGTACCTCGCCAACCAAGAAGTCACATGTTGGGAGACCATACCGTACATCCTTTTTTAAAACAAACAAACAAACCCACCAGCCCACAACAGCACAAGAGATATAACGGTACACAACAGGGCAACCATCAAGATCGCAACTGCCTGCTGGCGTGACCGGCATGTAATAGACTGAGAACACCTGATGTTGATTTATTACTGAGCCATGCGCTCTCAGGTTTCCTGGCTGAACTGCTTTGCATATTTGTTTAAAAAAGATTTCCAGTCATACTAGTAAAAGTTGATTACATACTAGTATTTATTGCAATTGTTACTAGTTGCTATTTTATTTTTAATTGTCAAAATTACATTTAAACTAAAGATATTCAGAACAAATATTTATGTTATTTGACCAGACACTTTGACTTAGAACAAGTCTTATTTGCAGCAATGACCTGGTATTAGAAGCAATTACGATTAACTGTCTTGCTCACAGACAGAACTGTATACTTTTTTTTACTTGTAACCAGGGGCGATTCTAGGATCTGACCTTTGGATCTGACCTCATGACTTCTAGTGAGTTTTGGAGAAAGAAATAGACAGATTGATACATACAATTCAACCGTACATCTCAGAATTTCTCCCAAATTACGTTCTCAGGAAACTATTGTGAAAACCTGAATTATGTTATATGCCAACATATTTTCGTTTTTTTTACGTTTGAAATGCACGTTTCGTTATTAGGCTATATTTGTACTTCAATTATGTTGCTCCGGTACATTTCGTTTAGTGGATTTATGTGAGAACATTCCACACATTCCATAGCGTTCAAAATTATATTGCAACATTCACAGTTAAGGTTAGGTAAGAGGATACTAACGGTTAAGGTTAGGCTTGAGGTTACTAACGGTTAAGGTTAGGCATTAGGTTACTAACGGTTAAGGTTAGATATGACGTTACTGAGGTTAAGGTTAGGATTAAGGTTAGGGTTAACATTGCAAAAAAACGACAATCGTCTGTCTGCATGACGCATGCAATGTAGAACAAAACACGTAAAAAATTGCCGGTCTGGATTTGAACTCGCGAACACTGGCATGCAAGTCGCGGAAATATATGCCCGTCCACCATCCCCGACCTCCACCCTAGCAAAAACTATGTTATTTACATGCTACGTCATGATTTTCATATGTTCATATTTGACGTTATTCAAGTGTTCAATTTAGTTCCCTACAAACGTAATTGACTCTCTCATACGTTCATATTTGACATATTTCGGTTTTACAAAATAGGTCACTCAGAACGTATTTCATGTGATTTAGGGCTGATACAATTATGACAAACTGTCAACAGATTCAAGGCATGTGCTGTGAAAAAAGATGGCAACTACAAACCATGATTATTGCAGTAAATACCTTTTGGCCACTTTCTCACCTAGTTCTTCCAGGTCCTTCACTTTGTCCTGTTCTCTCTCCATCCTGCTCTCTCTCTCCATCCTGCTCTCTCTCTCCATCCTGCTCTCTCTCTCCATCCTGCTCTCTCTCTCCATCCTGTTCTCTCTCTCCATCCTGCTCTCTCTCTCCATCCTGCTCTCTCTCTCCATCCTGCTCTCTCTCTCCATCCTGCTCTCTCTCTCCATCCTGTTCTCTCTGTATATAGATATATATATATATATATATGTATGTATATGTAAATATGTGTGTATGTGTGTGTGTATATATATATATATATCTCCATATCTATCTATCTCTATATATACAGTGCCTTGCGAAAGAATTCGGCCCCATTAAACATTTCGATCCTTTGCCACATTTCAAGCTTCAAACATAAAGATATAATCCTGTAATTTTTTGTGAAGAAGCAACAACAAGTGGGACACAATCATGAAGTGGAACGAAATTTCTTGGATATTTTAAACTTTTTTAACAAATAAAAAACTGACAAATTGGGCAAGCAAAATAATTCAGCCCCTTTACTTTCATTGCAGTAAACTCTCTCCAGAAGTTCAGTGAGGATCTCTGAATGATCCAATGTTGACCTAAATGACTAATGATGATAAATAGAATCCGTATAAATGCACCTACTCTGTGATAGTCTCAGAGGTCCGTTGAATACACAGAGAGCATCATGAAGAACAAGGAACACACCAGGCAGGTCCGAGATACTGTTGTGGAGAAGTTTAAAGACGGATTTGGATACAGAAAGATTTCCCAAGCTCTAAACATCCCAAGGAGCACTGTGCAAGCGATAATATTGAAAGAAATATTGAGTATCAGACCACTGCAAATCTACTGTTGAGTGTTAAAAATTCAGGCTGGTAAGATCTTTGTTAAAATTATAGTTTCCAGGAGTCAGGTTGTGGTAGATAATAGAATGTTTAATTAAGTACTTCTCGTTACGGAAACAGGGTCATCATAACAAGGCATCAAGACAGGTTCTGGGAAATGCCCCGAGTGATCATATGGAACTGACTTATATAGCCTTTGCATTGTTGTTCACATACCTTCTAGAAGGAGACCCCTATCTCCTCAGACCCGTGACTTGTCTCATGTGAGAACATGTGCAGGTCACCTCAACCTCTTATCTACGTAGGTTACTATCTCTTAATGTAAAGGCCACTGCTCCTTACCTTGAGTGCCCATACTACGAAGTGTACTCCTTTCTGAATAACTCAGTAACCCCTATCTGTCTAAATGTCCTGTCAGTAAAATGTCCTGTTCTATTAGTCTGAATGGCATCTACATGTATTAGACCTGTGATGGAATTACAGTCTAACCTACAATAGTTCCTATAGTTATAAGCTGTCTAATATATAACAGAGTTATAAGTTATAAGTCCTAAGCCATAAGCTAAAGCTTATTCTGATGTTATAGTATACGGCTGTAAGGGCTCTCTCTGTCTTACGTCATTGTTGGCCTTGCTTCCTTCATCTCCTCTCCTAAAGGAAAGTCTTATCTTGACCCTGAACATTCTCCCTGTCTGTCTATATGTCCTAGAATGTTCCTAAAGGCCTCAACTAATAGCCATATAACTCTCTCATCTAGTAATACCATTCTAACCTGTTCAAACTGTATTTAAACATGATTATATAGAATATAATTCTCAACAATTCCCTACTCATGTCACTTAAAAGCCAACGGCACACAAGTGACATCTCAATAGAAATTAAT